>OMNV01019722.1:13777-25126 GCA_900303265.1 Brotula barbata
TCGACGCTCACATTAGAAAATGGAGGCTAACGCCAAACAGATGCTCTCAAAGCTCCTGAACCAAAGCAGCAGCAGCACAGAACGCTCCTGGAGGAAGGAGAAGACGTTGGATTCGACCGGGAGAGTGATCCAAAGACCCTCCGGCATGGACAGGATAAGAGACAGATAAATAAGAGACGGGACGGGACACATGGAGGCACTGGAGAGAGAGAGAGAGAGAGAGAGAGAGGAAAGGACGAACGAGAAGCAGGAGGAGGGAGAACTTATTTCAAGTCGTCAAACGCCACGGAGACTTTATTCATATAAATATGATGACGGGTGAATAATACTGAAACGCTGCAACACACACACGTATCAAAAACAAAATGAGAGGAGTCCAACCTACGGACGGCGGCCCGACCCCGGGCCAACAACAGCCTACAGTCCAACGCGGCCTCTGTGATGTCACTGTTGTTGTTGTTGTTGTTGTTGTTGTTGTTGTTGTCGCGGTCGGTTACGCTGCCACCCACAGTATTGACACCCCACTTCCTGTTTGGTGGCTGATCTGGTTGACCCGCCCACGGACACAGTCCAGAGTGAAGAACACCGCCGTGCCGTTGTGGACCTGGAAGGAGGTCCTCAGGCCCACGCTGGCCCACTGGCTGCCCTCGGGCATCTGGCCGCCCACCTGCTGGGCCAGCGGGACCGGTTTCGCGTCTTCTGCCTGGCGGCCTCCCCTCGACCCCTGCGGAGCGCCGCGCCTGTGGAGAGTGACCTTCACCGCGTTACACGAGTGAATGAGTTTGAGGTCCAGGGCCACGCTGGCCGTCCCGCTCTCCCCGAAGACGAAATCTCGCCTCTGATCGTGGGACCCCTTCGCCTGCAGCACCACCTGGGACACCGGGGGGCTGGTCTGGTGGAAGAACAGCGGCTTGTTGCGGACGGCTCCCGACGGACGTCCGGTGTGCGCCACGAAAGCGGAGAGGGAGGACGAAATGGCGGCGGGAACCCAAACCAGGCTGAGCGTGCTGATGCCGGTCTCGTCGCCGAAGTAGCGCACGTTGCACTGAGCGGGAGAGAGGATCTCGAAGCCCAGCGTGTCCCCGGGGCCCACGCGAGCCGCCCCAGACAGAGATATGGACGTGTCTCGGTAGTGGACGCCCGGTTTGAAGGTGCGGCACAGCTCCACGCCGGTCCCGTTCCGATTCATGTACGCCAAGAGGTGGAAGCCCTCGCCGACGCACGCCTGGCCCATGGAGTACAGGGCCTGCTGAAACACGAAGCGGACCGTGCCGCTCTCGGCGAAACGCACGCCACGCCCGTCGTGAGTCATGCTCGCCACGTACGGGTCGGACGTCAGGGTGGTGCGGAAGACCGGCCGATAGTTGGTGTGGTAGTGAGCCGATACCACGGCCTGGGCCGTCATGGCGACCGCCCCGGTGTCGTGGGACAGCCAGAGGAGGCTCAGCGGCGACCCCGCGGGGTCGAACAGCTGCAGCCCGTCGGTGCTGTGGTTACAGTGGTGGCTGGCGCTGCGGAGGAACAGGGAGATCAGGTGACCCGGCGCCACCTCCACGACCCCGCTGATGCTGACCCCCTGGAAGGACCTCCCCTCCCTCTGCTCCACCCTGATCCCGCTCAGCTCCCGACCGTCGGCGCCGTCGGTGCCGTTCACGCGCAGACACACCTGGATGAAGCTGCGGCAGTTGTGGCTGACGGACAGATTCTCGTCCAGCCAGACGAGGCCGTGCTGCCGGAGCACCAGGCGCCCGCCCTCGGCGGACACCGGGCCCCCCTCGGCTCTCCCCTGGATCAGGAGCTGCACGTTGGGGAAGCTGTGACCCGGGATGTGGCCTTTCGCCGCCGGCAGTTTCACGTCTCCGGCCCAGGACAGGGAGAGGTGGCCGTCTCCGGGGGCGGGGCCGGAGCAGAGGGTGTCGGCGGTGAAGGAGCACGGCGAAACCACGGGCTCTCCGTCGCACTCCGCACAGGCCTGACACTCCTCCATGTCCGAGTTGTAGAAGTAGGAGTGGCCGCACATTCCGGAGATGGCGTCCCGCTCCGTCATGTCCTGACACCTGAACCCACCTGGAGGACAGAGACACGGCACGGTAAAGGTCAGGAGAGGAAGAGGAAGAATCGCTGACCTGACTGAAAGGTTAGAGGTCGTTCTCCGTACCTGGAGTGTTGAGACACTTCTGCTCATCTCCACACAGATCGGTGATCTCCAGGCATTCATCTCTGTCCTGTAATGACAAAAGAGCCCTCGGGTTGAAGTTTAATAGACAGTGGGACCGCCCACTCTCATCCCACTCACATCATCATCATCAGAGTGAACCTAAAGTGAACTCAAGTCCACGATATCCCAGCATCCATCGTGCTGTTCTACAGATCGAACTTTCCTACCAATTACGCTGGATGATGTCATCATGTTGATCACTTGCACAGATAATACAAAGAGAACAGAAAAAACACAGTCTCAGCACAAAAACCTGAATTCTGCCTTTCTTTGTTTGTTTGTTTTCCTTGAACCTCTTCACTGAGTGGTGCCACTTTTAGAAGCATAACAGTTTACATTCTCCTTCTTTTCTTCTCCTCTTGTCCTCCTCTCTCTCATAGAATCCATCCTTCCATTCTCTCCATGCCCTTTTATCCTGATCAGGGTCTTGACGTCTATCTCTGAGCTAAGAGACACTCCCATTCACACACCAGAGGACATACAAAGTCCACGCAGAGAGACCCAACGTGGTCCAGACTGGACTGGAACCCAGGACCGTCGAGCTGTGAACCACCCAGGCCTCCTGTCTCTCTACGTAATTATACTATAAACATTATTCACTGCTCATAGGACATAAAAATTGGAGATGACATGCAACAAATGTTGTGGCAGGAACATCTGCTTCATCTCAGGGACTCGCTGAGTTAAGTTTGACTTTTTTTTCCCTGCTGTGAAGTTTCTTATTCTCCATTTTTACTGCTTCCAGCCTCCGGGTCAAACAAAAAAAAAGAGAGAGAGAGAGACAAAGACCAACCTGGCAGATTCTGTCTGTGTGGACTGAACATTGAGCCACCAGGAAGAATCCGGACGGGCAGACCGTGCACCTCTCACAGCGAGGACTGCCGCCGCTGAGGTCACAGTACTCCTCCGGGCCGCAGGTCCCACAGGCCAGCAGGGGGCGCCCCACCTGTCAGGGGCAGACGCTGCTGTTTTACATTTACATCAGACGCACTACAACACGAGCAGTAAACAATAACAAACATTTTTAAAAGTTGAATTACATTACTGACGTATTTCATGGGAGAATTCGTACTTGTGTATTTTGATTTTTGATAATAATTACTTTTATCTCATATCTAACTCATAAATCTACTTTTCTAGTGTCATCACCCACTACAAAATAAATGATAAAATAGATACTGGTGTTCGATATTGCACAGTACAGAATGTACAGAATGCAATTTCCTAAACGAAAGCCTGGATAACAAGTTAAAGTAAACACTAAGCAAACAGATAAACAGATACTTAAGCAAAAGTAAATAGTTTCACTCGGTATATTTGGAATGGGTGAATCTTACTTGTAATTAGTATGTACGATTCCAAAATACTTGCTAATATGTGTCGCTAATATCAGATATAGATATAGTTGAAAAAAGAGGAAAATCAAAAGTTATATCATTATAGATACTTTTTCTTTTCACCTTTTTCATATTTTTGCCTATAATCATTTCAAATTTGTCGCTCTTTCTTGTTAACTACAACAGAGGGGGCGGTCTTTATTTCCCCCCACAGAGACCACGCCCACACACTGATCATGTGACACCGACTGCATCTATTACTGCTGGGACTGATGCTCCTCCATGTGATATGGTTGGAGGAAACTTCTCCGTTCATAGTCTGGAGTGAAAACCTTCTGGGATCCTCCCAGTTAGGAGAAGATGAGCACATCCTACGTGTGACTCCACCCCCCGCCACTGGGGGGGGCGTCCGGGGATCGGCGCGTGCAGAGGAAGCTCACCTCCATGACGCTGGCCTCCATGTCCACCTTGTGTAAGCTGAGGGCCTGCTGGGCTTGGTGGGTCCTAACCTGCCCACTGAAGGCCTCCATGTGACTGTCTAGCTCCCCCTGGTGGTCTGGGAAGGAGGTCTGCTTGATGCCCTCCAGTAACACGCTGTACTGGGCCTTCACCTGGAGGAGGGGGAGCAGAAAAAAATCAAGACCATGGTCATCATCTGTAACCTTTAGTTTGGGAGTTCCCTCCCCTCCAATCATCATCATCATCATCATCATCATCCTCCTCCTCCTCCTTACATGGTCCATCTGTTCGTACATCCTGCGCTGCTGCTCCAGGATCTCTCTCTGCTGGCTCACCACCGCCGCCTGCTGTTCAACCAGGAGCCTCTGCAGCTCTTTCAGCTCATCCTGTTGGCCCCTGAGGGCCTCAACCAGGTTCTCCTGGCCCTTTGACAGCTGCAATTGCAGCACCAGAGCGTCTTCTGAGGGGACCTCGTTGGAGCCTGCAGCAGGATGTGACGACAGGGACACGGATGTCATTCTTATGTGATTCTCTGTCTTATTGAGACGCAGCTCTTTGTTTACTGACCTGGTTTGACGTCACACGTCAGCTGTACCCCCAAAGATGAAGCTCCGCGTTCGGACCCAAAGTCTGGAAAGTCCTCCAGGAACTGCGCCGCTCTGTCCGTCACATGCACCGGGGAAGAGGGGCCCCTCCTGTCGTCTCCCCCGCAGCTGTCCCCGGTGCAGGGTTTGGGCTTGTGGCGCATCCGGGACGGCAGTTTACATTCAATCCCTTTGCACTCCCGGGATCCGCCGTCATCAACGGAGGCGCCGTGGGAGACGCCGGTCTGACAGATCCCACCGGCGCATCCTGGGTGGAACACCTCCGCCGTGATGGTCCGCGGGTTGGTCCTCCTGGCGCCATCCGAGCCCGGTACGTGCGCAAAGCCTCGCTGAGGTTGGATGATGGTGTAGGGGGAGAACGGCGCGCTCTGGGCCTGGTGGTGACCCGACTGGCCGTCCTGCTGGAAACCCGGGTAGACCTGCGCCTGTCTGCTGGGTGCAGACTGGTGGAACTGGCGGTGGGACGCCGTCGTCTCCGTGCGCCCGTGGCACTGCGCTCCGACGCAGCGTCTGTTCCAGTCCTGCCCGGAGGCGCAGTGCGTCCCCCGGCAGACCTCGGACGCTCTGCCCGAGCCGCCGAGCAAAGAGGTGACACAGAATAAAGCGACGAGAGAAGAGGAGAACAGGGCCATGTTGGGAAAATCAAAGCAGGCCGCCGGGGAGCAGCGACCCCCTCCTTTACGCGCGTTAATCCTTCAGTGGCGTGTGCGTCCTCTGAGCATCTCCTCTACAGGAACGTCCCCGAAATGTACGACGTGAACGTAAAAACAAATAGTGAGAGAGTGAGGAGCCTCGGCTGGTCTCTGTGGCCCCTGTGCCCCTCCTGGAGACTGCATGGAGCTCGTCTATCGCCCACATGTGGCGCTCACTCGTCCTAATTGGCAACAGCTTTGGCTCGGAGTCTGACATTAACCCTTTGTATTCTCGGACAGACACAGACCGCATCGACTGATGATGCGCTCGGTCTGCTATCCGAAAAATTCTCATGTGTTTTTGTTACTGGGACCTCGAAGGAAACGTCCGGCACGTTTTACTCAGGACGCAGGAACCAGCGTGGCCCTGTCTGTCTGTCTGACTGTCTGTCTGTCTGTCTGACTGTCTGTCTGTCTGACTGACTGTCTGTCTGTCTGACTGACTGCCTGACTGTCAGTCTCTCTGTCTGTCTGTCTGTCTGCCTGCCTGACTGTCTGTCTGTTTGAGAGAATTCTGACATTCTTCGTTTACTCCATCAATGTTTATCACGAGTGGAAGAATTTTTTGGAACAAAAATTCTTTATAGAATGTTTTATTTTTCTCTTTTTTTCCTTTGGAGGTAAAAAAGACTGCACAATATGTTGGATTTTAATCTTTCATTAATCCACAGTTAAGTATAATTAAGTATTTATTTATAATATTTAGGATTAATAAAACCTAAACTGATTTCCTGGAATTGCAGATGTTCTCGAGCTCGTTACCTTCACGGTCTGCTGAGAGTAAAAATAAGAATATTTCAACAGAAGTAACTGAATGAAAGCCTTTTAAGGGGTTGGAACAACATCATGAAGCAATGAAGCACACACACACACACACACACACACACACGTGCGATCAAAGCTCGGTGATAGCAGGGCTCAGTTTAGACGGTGGTTATTTTCTAGCGACTAAACAAGACCACACATGAACTTTAACGTCCTTCCTTTTAATAACCCCATATGAAGTTGCCGTGGTGACTCGCCACTTATCACTTACTTTAGATCCAAAGATAAAAACCACAGACAGATCGGGCTGTGTCACACCAAGCTGACATCCATCAACTTCCTGTTTTCATATCTGCATATCAGCGGCCTTGACATGTCCACATTAGGAAATGTTATGAGGACACGACACTCAGCTCATCATCATCTTCATCATCTGCACAGGCTTCACGATGCTTCCAGCTGACAAAGAGACCAAAAAGGTAAGATGTCAGAAAACGATCTTTGTATGAATTCAGAATGTTTTATGAAATGCAAAAATGAGGTCCGCAATGTGTGAACGGTTCATGTGAGAGAGGATGAAAATACAAAAATAACTGGAATAATCATAGAATATCAGGAAATGATGTATGGGAGAGAAGAGAGGACAAACCGTGGACAAGGTAAAACAGGACAGAAGATGAGAGGAAGACAACACAAGATAAGACAAAAGAAGACAAAAGTGGAAGAGGTAAAATAATATAAGACGAGACAACACAACGAAAGACAAGATAAGGTCAAACAAGACGAGAGAAGACAAAAGTGGATCAGACGAAATAGGATAAGACGAGATAAAACAGGATGAGACAACACAGGACAAGACAAGATAAGGTCAAACAAGACGCGAGAAGACAAAAGTGGAAATGCAAAATAAGACTAAACGAGACAACAGAAGACAAAACAAAATGACATGAGACGAGATGAGAGAAGATGAGACAGATGGACCAAGACGAGATGAGGCAAGATGAGAAGATAAAAGTGGATGAGTGTAAAATTAAACTTTATAGATTCCCACAGTGGAAATTAAACATTTAC
The DNA here is from genome assembly GCA_900303265.1 of Brotula barbata. NCBI lineage: Eukaryota > Metazoa > Chordata > Actinopteri > Ophidiiformes > Ophidiidae > Brotula > Brotula barbata. The sequence goes on from OMNV01019722.1 coordinate 20,925, forward strand.
AGCTGCAGGAAAATGAATCCATGAGTCAATACAGCAGCTGGTAAAACGTACAAAGTATGAATTTAAAAAGTAGAAAGTTGGACATGAATGTGCATCATGGGGTTAATATGTGGTTGATTTGTTACGGTCTGGTCAGTTTGTGGAGTCCAAACCTCCCGGTCTTTTCCTGTGAGGGTTAAATACTTGTCCGGTCTCGTGTCCTCACACACACAGCAGTCAGTGGAGCGCGTCTCAGCTAATCAGAAGACAATAAGACGCTCCCAACATGTTGCCTCACTCTCTACAATCCCTTCGTGCGTTCCGCCTCAATAAATCCCGCTCTGTGCTGAGGTTTTGGCTCCGGCCCGGCCCGTCCCCCTGCCTGCCCGTCTCTTCGAGTTTTGTAAATGTGTTGATGTGTGAGACCGCAGCAGCAACAATGTGACACGCTTGATAAGAGAGCGGAATTCGTGCACATATGTGTCTGTGTAACGTCTGTTTAATGAGCTGAGGGAAACAACATACGTCTGACATTTACAGCTAACAAACGTGTCTCTCTCTGTCCCTCATGTGTCTGGAAGAAAGACATCGTCCTCCCTCTGGTCACGTGATGCAGAAAGAGTGTGTTTTCACTCAGGGTGCACACTGGTGCTGCATTCAGTGGATGTCTGAGCGTTGAAGCTTTTAAAAGGGAGCGTAAATGACAATAAGAAACGGGCCTGTAAGAGGTCCAGTTTAGGTCTGAGATACAGTAGTTACAGGAACAGGGGAGAGGATTTACTTCCACATATGCACAGCAGAAGTCGGAGACGGTGAACTTCCATTTTCTTCATCCTGAATTTTCACTTTCATATGGAAACAATATCACTGCCATCTTCTCTTCTTCTTCCTCTTTTAGGCTATTACACTTTAATAGATGCTCTGTTTACTGTTAGGCATAAACACAGAGAGGCTGCAGGAGTGTAGCAGTGTGTGTATGTGTGTGTGTGTGTGTGTGCCAGTATTAGGGCAGGAAAAAAGTAGATATATGAACGTGTGTAAAGCCACAGATGTTTCTGCATGTGGGTCACCATCGCTGCTTTTTACAAACGAGCATTTACAGCTGGAGTGTATCAAATATTTCACTTCGCTAAACACAGAAAAACAAACGCTCATATGCACTTCACTTATTTAGACTCCACGTTTTCACTTCCTGTGATGTATGTTCACTCAGCGGAGGGACATCACTGCTGCCAAACAGAGCTCTGGGTATCGTCACATACAGAACATGGCTCAAATTAAGACAAAATAATAAAAAAAAGGAAAAAAAAAGAAAAAAAAAGATAAGAAACCGTGGAAATGAACTCATAAGAAAAAACTGACAAATAAGGAAAAAAAAAACAGGAAATAAGTACGTATGTAATGATGAAGTGTGAACAGTCAGTTTTTACACTGTTTCATTTACACTAAGGGTCACAGACTCTCCCAGCATGCACTGCAGGAAGCAAACTATAAACATTATGACATGTGGAATGTGGTTAATGAATGACACGGTGGAGCCGCTGAACAATCCAAAGGCAGTAAAACCGCATGAAAACAACATGAAATATGACTTCAAACGTAAACAAACACAAATCAATCAAAAGCTCGTCCAAGAAACGCACACACGCACCCGTCACACACACATCCGTCACACACACAGCACACGGAGAGTCAAATTATCAGGTAAGGATAAACAGAAAACTCTTAAACATCTGGAGTTTAAAGTCACTTTGGTTTTTATTGGCACTTAGAAAGCTACACTAAAAAAAAAAAAACAACAATCTAATTTCTTCCTGTTTCCTTTATATTTTTGACAGTTTGTAGATTTTTATTACTTTTTTAATTCTTTTTTACTATTTTATTTATTTTCATTTTTATTTTTTGTTCAAATCTGGTGGCCTTTCAATGATTTTTTTTTTTTTACTGGGCAGATGAAAAAAATCTTCAAATTCATAATCAAATCTAAAAAAACAAAACAACTTTAGACTCTAAAGGGTTAATAAATGTGAAAATCATTTGAAATCATCCATTAAATGTAAATTTCCAAATAAAAATATTCGACCTTCAATACATTTCCACGTTTTTGCATTTTTTTTTCTCTACATTGAAATTTTTAGACTAATAAATTTCAGCTAAATTAGATTGATCTGAAACATTGGATTTTTGTTTTTATTTATAATTTTTTGGGTTTAAAAAAAAACACTGTACAGTCATATTCGGCACACCACGTGAACAGAACGTACTAATGGGTTGCCTTCGTTCCCCCTTTATTCCCTCCGTGCTGCTGCGGCTGACGGCGTATTGATAAATGCGTTGTTCTCGATCGGCGTATGGATAAATGTGTTGTTCTCGATCGGCGTATGGATAAATGTGTTGTTCTCGATCGGCGTATGGATAAATGTGTTGTTATTGATGCGTCCACACAGCAGCAGAGTTGGCAGGAAGGCCTGAGCTCGTTCTTCACTCTCAGCTGCTGCACATCAAAGACGTCTCGTTGACCCTAAAGCTGCACAGACTCTGTCTCCATATGGACAAACGCAGCCTCCGAGGATCACAACCGCTCGCTGCATGAAAATCTTTGATCTTGGCAAACAGCAATTATTATTTGCTAATGCGAAGGATCTGATGTAAATGTTCTTGCAGCGATTTTGCTCCACATTAAAGGAAAGACGGCTAACGGGTGTGACTGGTGAGGGGGATTAAAGTAAAATAAACAAAAACAAAAAAAACATCATTCACAGGTTATCTATTTAAATCGTGACCCCCAGACACACACAAAAAAACGTCTTTCTGCATAGAGATTTATAGTCAGTTCGTACATGAAGGCTTCATTTTCCTCTCTGGTCTCGGTGTGAAAGATTTTGAGATATTTTTCTTTTATATTTACATTTTTAGCATCATGGATATCATCTCACACACAGACTTAATTAAATGCCTCAGTCGGGGGGTATTTTCAAAGGTTTAACAGGGCTTACACTGTGTAATAACAGTGTTACACACAGTGTGAGATGGTCTGACTGCAGGATGTCAGATTAGATGTCAGATTAGATGTCAGATTAGATGTCAGATTAGATGTCAGATTAGATGTCAGATTCTAAAGTGAATTGCAACAATAAGGTGAAATATATTTAGTTAAACTGCAATTAAGGGAATACATTGATGACTCTGATCGTTGGAGATACTTGATTTCTCCCAGAGGGCTGTTATAACCTGTAATAGCTGTAGAATGTGTGAGCGAGCTGTGACGTCGATGACCGAGGCCTCTGAGGTTCAGCGAGCTTTGTCATGCGGCGTTGGAGCCCGATTTAAAGCTCAGCGCGTCGTCGCCGAGGGTCTGCTAATAAAAACAGCCTGTGAGACTTCACAGTGCGAGCGGGATGGAAGCCATTTTGACCTGTCACTTTGTGGAGGCTTCACGAGGAACGCAAGCCGTTCCAAACTTTGAAGGCGTTTCAGAACAGAGGTCGTGTTTCGGCTCCTTCCTCGTCGATTGAGCGCAGCTTTTCCTTCTGTTTCTGTAGAGGACCAGCGTCCATTGTTGTTGTTTTCTATATGAGGAATGGAGTTGATGGACGTATAGAAACTGACACTTACCTGGACTGAAGCAGCTCATGACGTTTCAGTTCCCCTCCCTGCAGCTCCTCTGCAGTCGAAGCTCTTTTCTGTTCCTGCTGCTTGTGAAGGCGTCTTTCATTTGCCACATGAAACGCCGCCGCTTTGGCTCGTTAAAACCTTTTAGAGTTTTTACCAAACCATCAGCACGTTTCAGTGACGCCGAGGTCGCGTTTGATGGTTACAGAAGGACGATCACATGACCACAGAGCTCACAGGTGAGGATGAAACGCAAGGCAGGACGGACAGACAGACAGGTAGACAGACAGAGAGACAGACAGGTAGACAGACAGACTGACAGACTGACAGACAGACAGACAGACGAAGAGTCAGACAGACAGACAGACAGACAGACAGACAGACAGACAGACAGACAGACAGACAGACAGACTGCCAGACAGACAGACAGACAGACAGGTAGACAGACAGACTGACAGACAGACAGACAGACAGACAGACAGACAGACAGACTGACAGACAGACAGACAGAAAGAAGGATAGACAGACAGAAAGACAGACAGACAGACAGACAGACAGACAGACAGACAGAAAGAAGGATAGACAGACAGAAAGACAGACAGACAGACAGA
>OMNV01019726.1:7899-61885 GCA_900303265.1 Brotula barbata
AGCCCACTGAGGCTTCCTTGGTTTCCCAGCACCTTATTTAAATTTTCTAATATTTTAAATTTTCTAATATTTTATTGCTTTTTTTATTGTTTGTATTGCTCGTGCTAAATAAAACGTGAACAGTGAACAGATCCTAGAATGGTTTTTTTGGGTGCAGCTTTCATCCAAAGCCGCTCTCTTTTGGGATCATTATGTGGCCAACAATGGTCGAGACTCTGCCTCTTCTGCGCCTCATCGTTCCCCGGTGAGTTGTGGTAACTTGGCACACATCAAATTCTACCACACTGATTTTTTTTCTACATTTGTGGAGAATCCAGGGGCATCACGGACGTCTCCGCTGTGCTCGTAAAGACAGGAAATGACTATTAGGGGATATATTCCATCTCTGCGTGGTCTCACCTTCTCCAAACAGGTGAGTGACGAGACGTGTCAGTGTGCGTTTCAGGTCAAACTCCAACAGCTTGACAGCCTCAAGAGTGTGTGTTTCCTGTTTCTGAGATGTCCGTCTTCCTCCGTGCTCAAACAGAGACAGCTCTTCTCCGTTCTCCACCTTTGAAAACAGCTGGAAAACACCTGTCATGAGCACTTTTACTGAACATCAACAGGAAGTCTTAGCGTCTTAGTTAGCGGACTGTGGCACCTCGTGATTGGAGAAGAGCCGGACGCCTTCCATTTGGTGAAAAACGGGGTAATGACTGGCATCGATCTCGTCCCGCCGGTAAACGTCTCCAGCCAGTAGGAACGCGTCGAGACCGGACCTCACCAGCTCCCTCTGGTGGGCGGACGTGTGGGCACGCAGCATTGTCGCTCTACACGGAAAGACATTAATTTGCACATTATTACTAATCATGTCACTATTGTTGTTATTAACAATATTAGACGTTTAATGGACATTTTTAATTAACAACAAAATTGAAAATTTCAAGTGTGTCAAAATTTTTCACTTTCTTCTTCACGTTTTATGAATCCATCACTCACCTGTTCAGGTAGTAGTTATCGCCTCGTTTCCTGCTCGGATGGTTGGGCGGAATCAGCAAGCTGTCAGTCAAATCAAATTAGATTAATCTCAATTCAATTATGACTAAACTCAATCAATCAATCAATCAAAGATAGTGTGAAGCTGACCTGTCAAAGTTCTGTTCCACAGTCACTACTGGACTCAGGTTGTCATGGACAGAGAACACAGGGTTTCCATAGCGACCAAAGTAAGCGCTGCAGGAAGTACAAAGACAAAGAACTTTTATTATAAATGAGTGTTACTGCATTTTAAGTACAGCAGGCTGGTGAAGAGACGTGTAATAAGCAGAGTAATAAACTACACTCGCTGAATGCATGCTAAGGTATTGGTGTTTAACTGATGCAGCTACTGGTGTGTGCGTGTGTGTGTGTGTGTGCGTGGGTGGGTCAAGAAAAATCAGTTAGCACTGTGTGAGCTGAAAATACACAAGAATAAAAAGAATGAAGAGGAGGTGATGAAGAGTTTGGCTGCTTTAAAGGACACGCAGTGACTCCTCGGTGTGTATTACAGGCCTGAGATGTGTAGTTCAGATTCTCTGACATACAGAAGAGGACTGGGGGAGTCCTGACAACTTTCACAGCTGAAGTGTGAACATTCGCTTCAATAAAAGAATTTGTCTTTTCACATTAAAAGAGCAGTTTTTCATGTTGTCAGATTCTGCTCACGGGTAAATAGGGACCGTTTTTTCTAGTAGTTCGTATGGTGAAGTTAATGTGTGTGTGTCGGTCTATCAAGAGAAATTATTACTCGAAATTTAATTCATTTGATGTGCAGTCATCGGCCACAAATTTGTTTCTGTCCACATCCAAGTGAACCCTCGCACAGTTCACAGCAGGAGAACACACTAACTACAGTTGGATCGATCAGAGGAAGCTACCCCGATGAGCTGCAGCTGCGTTTGGAATGAGGGAAGACACAAGTGCCAAGTGGATAAAATGTTTAAGCAAAAAAAATATGCGAGAAAGCATTTCAACGATGCTACATTGCAAAGCTGAAACAAAGTTACGTACAGTTATTTCTCCCAAAAAAGACAAAATGCCACATTATGACTTCTGTAAGAAAATTTGTAGAGCTGCTGCATCATCATCAGCAATTGAGTGACTTTGTGGAAACATTTGACTAAAAGTTAAGGTTAAGAGTAGATGAAACCAGCTGAACCAAATAAATAAACTGTGTTATAGGTGTGGAGTGCAGCCTAAGTTTGCAGAGCTTCACGGCTGACTGCAGCTCCATATTGGAGTGGATCCTTGTTCCAGTTTGTGTGGCTCCTCTGATGCTCACCTGTAGAAGTGAGCTTTGATCCGCTCTTTGATCAGCCACAGAGGATGATGGGATTGATTGTGCAGGTTGCGTCCGACCTTGGCCAGGATCTTTGGAGTCACATTGGTGAAATCATCGCGAGGGTGGGCGTGGCCTAACACCTCTACTGAGTCCTGACCAATCAGCACAGGCCCAGGGGCGGGGCTTTCTGTGCTGAGGCGTCTCAGTGATGCTGTGATGCCACTGGTTGACAGGCAGCAGAGATGAAGCGGATGGCGTGGCAGGGAGTGTAGGAAGGGGAGGAGCATGGGGAGGGTCTTGGAGTGGAGTCTCATGATGATTGGTCCATTGGGCTGAAACGAAAATATTAAAAAAAGATTCTGGGATTTCAGAGATTAAGCGTTTTCAGGTTTTCAGTGGAGGACTGACTCTATGGATCACATGATAATCAAATCAAGAATTTACAAGACTCTGGTGTGAATCTCTGTTTTTTTCTTGTTTCTGTATCCTAATTTTCATCTTCAGAAAGTTCTAGAGACCAGTTGATTTGACTGAAATAAGTGGCAGATTTTTCTGGAATTTCAGGCCTCAATAACATATAAATTGACTCATCTTATTTCAATAATGATGCGTTTATCAGAGGAGCTCTGATTAATTTCTGATGATCTAAATGATGAAGGTCAAAAGCAGAGGAAGAGGAGAAACACCTGTATCCTGTTTCTTTCTTTCTTTCCTTTGACAGGAGAAAAAGAGCATCATCCTTTTATCTCTTTCTCTCTCTCACACGCACACGCACACGCACACACACACACACACACACACACACACACACACACACACACACACACAGGCAGCATCCCTGAACGAGACAAAGGGTGTTGCATTGCAGTGGCATTGCAGCAAAATGGATTATTGTCCCGAAATCCACAAAGCTTTTAGCCCTGCCGCTGGTGTCAAATTATACTGGACACACACGCGCCAAGGTCCAAACTAATCTGATCGGTTCAACTTTCAAGAGATGTAACTGCATACTGTTACATTAACACACAGCTCCATGGTTCTGGATCACCCAGTCCATCAGCCTGTAGTTGGTTCAGAACTGGTTTGGATTACGTTCCCGATGCTTCAGACCTTGTTTGTGACCAGACAAGACCATCGCCTTCAAAAAGGTCACAGTGTGGCTGTTTTCGTGCACTTGAAATGGTGAAGAAAGAAAGCGTCCCAGTATATACAATACATCAGCCGGTGACTACATTAATGTGCGTACAAGCACAAGGATAAGTGAGAAAGGATTTCAGAGAAACACAAAACGATGTAGCATTAAGTTAAAAAGCTTGGAAAAACTTTTGCAGTGCCCTCAGGAGAAGCATTCACAGTTTGTGCGGTGAAAAAGACACATTTCAACATTATGGAACGTGCGCAGACATTCACACAGGTGCTGTATTCTCATCATGGGCCGCTTGTAATGTCGCCAAAGAAGCAATATCATCGCGGTGCAGTGAACTTGACCGAAAAGTTTGGGGTGTAGAATGACAGAGAATGAAGAATGAATGAGAGCACTCGTAGCCCTGAGCAACCAGCAGACACATGTCAGCTGTGTCTCAGTTTGGTGCGCTTCCTTAACTCAGTGTGAAACCCATCAGAGCAAATGAAAAAGAGAGAGCGAAACAAAAGGTGCGCAAACAGGCGCTGTTTGGGGAGGACGCCACAAACCGGATCAGTGATCCCCAACACACCAAAACGCTCCGCTCGGGCTGCAAATACGGGCAAATCTCTGCAGCCGTGGGCCAAAGTGAGCTGCTTTGGGCATTTTAACAGGAAGATTCGATATCCAACTATATCCCATCTGACCTGGGAATGTCTGATCAGCTGGAGCACACAGTTATAGAGACGTAAATCGGCATTACTTAGCACGCCGTCTCTAGGACCAGGATCCATACAAGAAACGAGCAGCTGCCCTACCTGGAGACTCTGTTGAATAAATACGACCGTCGACCAAAGACAACAACAAAGAACCACCAAGGATGAGCAGCAGCCTGCTGTCCAAAATAGCAAAACCACCCACCACATATCAAGACAAGAGGAGATAAATGGATTTTTCTTTTATTGAGAAATAAAATGATTTTCTCCAGCGGTGAGCCTCAGCATGGGAATGTCTGAATCTGACATAAACTGAGAGAAAATGCAGGAAATATGACACACACACACACCGTGACTGATGTATACCTGTTTTTGATACTGTGGTTCACTCATTAGTGTTTTTATTGTGGAAACTCTCTATTTCCCATCTTACCCATTATGTCTCCAAGGGAATATTTTTACTTCACACACGACTACATTTATCCAAAGGCTGGAGCTGCAGGTTTATATGAAGCGAGTGCCCGTGTGTAACTTTTAAAAACCAAGTCTTAGGGAGCCATAGTCTGGGAGTCTTGGTGACTTTTGGTTAAAATGTGAGTCAGCTGACACAGCCACTGAGAAGTACACAATCACAAGTCACCACCAGTGCAGGTCACTGTGCTCGGGCTTCAGATCACGGAGGGATGAGAGGATGTTCTGCTGCAGGATTTTACGGTAGAGAGCAGAATTCGTGGATCAAGGGGTCCAGATCCTAAAGCAGCTAAGCAACCTCCATTTTTTACTTGATGTAACGTTATAGCGGAAGGCTTTGTTAGTTTTTACACCACGCCTTCCGAAGGGTTTCTCTTTGAACTAATCAGTTCAAAGGACATTATGAGAAAATGATTCGGGCCATAGAGCTGTGTTTGACTGTCTCTGCTCCTCTTGATGGTTCGACGCGTCCTTTCTAAAGTGAAATTACGACCTCTGACCCCTGTTTGTCTGGGATACTTTTGTGACTTCTTGGAACTTTTGACAGGTCAGCCCTTCCTGGGAAGATTCAGTGTTGTTCAAAGTTTTCTCTTTTTTTTCAAATTATCATGAAAACTGTATTTTGCATTTATTAAGATTGCCTTTGTTTCATATTCAACTTTATTTGAAAATATTAAAAAAAAAAGTGTAACAAATGTGCAAGAATAGGAGAAATGAGACAGGAGCAAATACTTTTTCACAGCACCGATTTCAGTTTTTAAATTTGAATAAATTTGCATACATTTCTAAAATCCTATTTTCACTTTGTCATTGTGGTGCTATTGTGTAGATAATTAAGAAATAATCATTTAAACCATTTTAGAATGAAGCTGTAACATAAAATGTGTAAGAACGTGAAGGGGTATAAATACTTTTTCCCGGCACTATACAAGAAGTATAAGCCAAATATTTGAATATAATTATTTTCGTGTTATGTATTACACAATAAGAGAATATAGCAAATCTAATCTTTTGACAGGATTACTGGGCAAAACTGCAATTTTCAGAGAGGAGAAGGGATAAAAGAAAATTTGTAAGTTTTTAGATGGTAAACAAATATAATTCAAAAGTACAAAGACTAATTTATACTGCAGTGAAAAAGGCAAAGTCTATACAAGCAAAGCAGCAGGCGTACCGCACCGGCGCAGGTTCGATTCCGGCCTGTGCCCTTTGCAGAGTGTCATCCCCTCTCTCTCTGCCCTGTCCTTCCTGTGTGCAGCTGTACCTATCACAATAAAATAGCAATGCCCAAAAATAATCTTTAAAAGCAAACACACAGTAAGAGGAAGCTAATTTGGTGCTGCCAGGCTGTCATGGCTCCCACCGAGAAGGAACACCACCATGCATGTGTGTGTTCCACGGTGCAGCACGCGCCATGATGAGTGTCTGTGCATGTCACACAGTCAGATACAGGCTCTCTCGCTGTCTGTCTGCGACTGCCTCCCCCTCCATCACAGGGACTCCCTCTCTGGCACGATGACCACTTCCTGTAGCTCGCTCCTTCACACCTGTCCTCCTCCTCACGGTGCCACGCGTTTGCCAAAAATCACGATTACACAAAGTCCGACACCTGCCTCTCGCTCCTCTGTCTTTTTAATGAATGGATGAAAACAAAAGACAATATGTTTCCAGAGTTTACACACCAAATCCAATCAATGCAAGAGTTGACTGATAAATTCTGAGCCTGAGCCCCAATCCAGTCAGCAGGTGTGTTACAGGTAATAAACAGTGTATTTCATATGATTTATGATTTCTACTTCATTTGACCTCAGTGATTCTAATTCTTCTTCTGATTGATTAATTTTAGCTGGAACCTGATTGATTGTAAATGATCACAACAAAGAAACTGTGGAACTGAATTCCTCCAATCCAAGCTAATCCACTCCAATCCAGTCCACCTCTCACTGTGTTAAACTCAATTATTCCAATTATTATTTATAACAATAATAATAATTATTATTATCATTACACTCAATAAATTACACAGGATCACACATGCTGCATTACTTGGTAAGATTAAACGTCATCAAGGGCAAATTGCATCACAAAACCATGTTTTTTTTCTGCCAAGTTATTAATAAAACACATTCAGCCGCCGCACTCTGCATCTCTCTCTCTCTCTCTCGTTCTTTCCCTAACTCTCTACACACTTGTACACATCCACACCGTGATACTGCTCATCTTCATGAGCTGGGGCACAAAGACACCACACAAACTCACAAATACAGACAGTTTATGGAGTTTACGGTAGATAATTAAAGTTCTCTGTTGATTTGAGATACTTTGAATCATACTTTTAGGGATTTTGATTAGCTTTCGCTTGGTACCTTCCTCACACCAGTGCACTAATCAATCTTTGGAAAGCTTTATTAATGAGTTGGAATCAGTGTAGCACTTATTTTTCTTGTTAGTTTTTTCGCTGAGGAAGCCACAGAGTTCCTATTCCAGAGAATTCTGCTTAAAGTAGCTGCTAAACCTCTCCAGTATCTTTGGCAGGAGCGTGACTGTGTTAGGAAATAAATACCTGCAACACCTTGTGTGACGTTAGAGCTTTCTGGGACCTGGACTTATCTGTCATGGATGCGGTTGTGTGGTGTATCTGGAGCTGAGGCGGGACAGCTGCAGTCTGGATGCATGAGTGTGGCTGCGTAACGGCTCTCGTGATAAGCGAGCAGGCAGCAGCTCACGGTGGGTGTGGCGGCAATTTATGGGAGCTGTAGGCGAGCTGAGAGACTTATACCACCAAATTTATTTAAAAACAGAGTGTCCTGGAACGACCCCGCATCCATCTTCCTGCTCGGTACCTCCTTCCTCCCCTACTGCCCTGTTAAAAAGCCATAAACTCACAGTCCTCTTCCTTAAATCTGCCTCCGGCTCTGCAGTCTCCCTCAGCCCAAGAATTCTACCCTTCCTCATCCTCATCAGCAAGCTCTCCTCCTCCTTCAACCCTCTATCTCTCCCTGCCACCATTTTCCACTGTTCACCTCCCTTCGCCTGCTTTTTAAAACTTTCTCCTTACTTCCTTCACTCCCTTTCCTTTTCAAACACTCCATCCTTTTTTTCCCCGTTACACACTCTCTCCTCACGACTCACGACTTTTTTAGGCACATTAGCATCAGCGCTCGACTTTTTCCTGTCTTTCTGACATTTTGGTCCAGTTAAAGACCTCAACAACTTTGAGATAACTTCTGTCACACACACAGAACTCCAATCAGGCATTACAAATTCATGCTCGCCAGAGAATTAATCCTAATGACTTTTCAGATCAGACGGAAGAAATCTATACGTTAGATCATGACAAGATACGTTCAATACGAGGAGCAAAGCCTCGCAAACCTCAGCTGTACTTCCGCTGCATTCAAATGGTGTTGGAAACTGGGAAAAATCGATATTACAAACTTCTATCGAGCTGCCAACAAAGTCGTACTCGCACGTCGTACGCTTAAGTCGTCAACGCAACACGAGAATACTGATTGTGACACATTAATGTTGACGATAAAAGTTTGTTTGGCAGCTTTACAGGCCAATATGTGTCTTTTTTAGATAAAAAAAATCTCTTTACAATAACAAAAGCATTACAATCCTCCTCTGTGTTTAAGCCCAAACTGTTTCTGTGTTGTGGATGTGTTTGGAACGAACCATCTTCCACTTGGACTCTGAACTCAGCGTATAGCATTTTAATCTTAGTTGAGCATGCTAAATTGCTAAACACACATTATTTCTCCATTCATCACCCAACAGGGGTTTCCAACCTTTCCTTGTTTTACAGAAATGTTAATGTGATTTTCATATTGACGTGCTGAGTTTGGAAAACAGAAAAATATTTGTTCTGTATGTAAATACGAAAATGAATTAAACAATCAGCAACCATAATCAACATTTTTCCTGGTAAACATTGGGCGGAAAAAAAAAGAGTAGTGGTTCGCTAAACAAATTAAATCAAGGACAAATGGGCCCTCTCTCTCTCTCCCTCTGTCTTTGTGCAAGCCAATTAGTTGGTGTTTATGGCAGCATCACCCCAAATGAGAAGAATATTCCTGCTGGCTAGAGTCCATTAGAGGACAGTGGACAAAAGGACCTCGCAAGGGTGCTGGACTCGATATAGACTAATGATCTTATACTCTGACCACCTGTCTAATCCCTTCTTCCATCCTTCCGGCTCCTGTTTCACTGTCTCCTCCTCCTCCATCTCTTCCCTCTGCAATAAAGCCGTAGATTTGACAGCCCGGTGCTCAGGGAGGCCTGGTGGTCTTTTAGCGTTAAATCAAACCTACACACAAACAGCACGGTGATAAAAAGAGATATTTATTTCTACAGGTACAGGAGGCCTGCATACCATTAGAGGAGAGGAGCATAGAGGAGAGGAGCGTCAGCTGACATAATGAAGAAGGAAAGGGTTGGAGGTGAAAAGAGCCGAGGCGGATCTGTGCCACCGGGGAGGATTCACGTCACATACGCACTCTCATACGCACACACATACGTCCAATTTGTTTCCTTTGACTGTACGATTGTTCTCACACACACGAACCGCAAACACACATTAACACACACATTTACATTCGGGTTAAAACTTTGATCAAAGAGCAAATGAGGCCGTTTTTTTTTTTCTCCAAATGTCACATTTACAGTGACTGAAGTCTTAGATTACAGCCGTAGATTATGTAACCAGGCAGATTACACAATGAGCTGTGTGTATTCATTAATCATATGTTTGAGTTAACTCCAGTACGGACGAATAGTTGGCATTAGTCGGAAAAGTGGTGACGGTTAGCTTCCTCCAGACTTTGGAGAAACTTTAAACGTCCACTTAAATGAAGGAAAGCCACAAAGTCAGACTGTAGTTCGGTACTACCTGGTCTGCTGTCATCCCCCATCCCCCAACTTTACACTTTAATAGCCATTTTTCAGTCCTTATTTTCCACAGCGTGTGCACATTGCCGTCAGGCTGCAAGTCTGACGTTCCATTATGAAAACGAGCAAATCGATCGATGGCAAGTCGCGGTCCTGAGGGACTGGAGCTGATCTGAATCAATCTTCCTCTGCAGTGACCAACGCAGCAGCGTGTCAGCACTCAGTTTTTCTACTCATCATCTGTTACAGGCGCACACAGTGGATTTATGGAGGGGCAACAGAAAAAGGCCTGAACTGTACAAAAACAAAGAGAAGTGCTGCTGACAGTTTTTTTTTTTGTTTGGTGTACTCTGCAGTGATGTGGCTGCTGTGTGGAACAGTCACGATGCAAGCTTTCATCTGTGTTCCATCTCTTACACACACTCACCAATTTGAGAACACCACGCCAATTCTTGATATGACCCTCTTCACTCTAGCCTCAATTTTTCTGGCATGGATTCCACAGCATTCATTTTAGAGTCTGCAGCACATAATTACTGCTGATTTGTCCGCTCCGTACCCGGCAAATCACAAAGGTGCTGTTTTGGATGCGGACGTCTCGTGTTTTGTGACATGATGGATCGGCTAGAGGGACCCAGCATGATAAGATGGGTAAATTGTGGCCATAAAGGGATGCAGCGGTCAGCAAAAATACAATGGAGCAATCAAACGGACCGTGATTGATAAAAACTGACCAAATGTGTACCGAGAAAATGTTCCCCACACCATCAATACCACCAGATAGTATTTTTTACCTACCATCTGTATGTACTGTAGCAGCAGAAATTTGGATTCATCAGACCATGTGACACTGTCCTAACCTTAAACAGTCCAGGGAAGGACCCTGAGGTGGTCTTCTGCTTGTTAAGAGCAGCCAGCTGAGGTACTACTGCGCTAACCTCTCTCAAGCTAGGCATGTCATGGTATCCTGTCTAACTTGGACCTGGACCCAGAAGGTAAACCTGCCCTCACACACTCACAGTGGAGCGTAGATTGAAAAGGAGACCAGAGGAGCGGGGAGTTTGTGTTTGTCAGTCTTCCGCTTTGTAATAATTCAAAGCAATTTCATTATAGCAGGAGGACGAGGTCATAATTCTGTGGCTTTCGCGCTTTTATAAGTGCAATTCTCCACCACAATGACGGTCTGAGGAAGATCTCTCCGGTGTCATCCCTCACATAATATTACACCGCTGACAGTGTAGACTGCAGCGCGCCAACCAAAACCGCATTTGAGATGTTTGAAGGGAACATGAATTGTGACTGGACTCACCAGGAGGGATAGGGTGAGGAGCTCAGACCAAATGGAGCTCATGTTGGAAGGAGCCAGACGAGGAGGTCCAAGCATAATAAAAACACCTCCTGGACAGATCCCCGGTGAGGCAAATCTACGACCATTTGGTTGACGGGTTAAATAATAGAAAATCGAGTCTACATTTCCTGATCCATTTTGTTTCGATCAGTAATTCTTGTACTATTCTACACTCTTTAATGATTATATTTGTATTTTCTGCAGCTATATGAAACCTATAGTCTGACTGCGCCACCTGTTGAAGCTGAAGACGTTCGGCTGAAGCCAACACTGGCAGAGATGGAAACCTGTTAACCTGTGTGTGTGTGCGTGTGTGTGTAGGAGTGTGAATTCTGGCTTCAACGGAGCAAACATATGTCCTAGAGGCGTTGGAAAGAACACAATCTGGACACACACATACACACGCACGCTGTCTTGGCTCTCTGTGCTGCGGTTTATTGTTCACGTGTGTTTCAGGGTTTGATTTCTCTCCCTGACATTTTCCCTGTTTGTGTGTGTCTCCCACACAGATGTGCTTCCTCAGTGTGGGACGTCCGCAGTTGATAATTAGACAACATTGGCATTACGATGACACTGACACATTTTTAGCCATTTTACAACAGCTGCTGCAGCAAATGTTTACAATAATTTTGTTCCACACTCCAGAGAACAATAAAAAAAAAGCTCATCCACCTCATTTTGCTGACAAAAGCCCCAAAAGACAAAACACATAAAGTCTAATCTTAGATCATGTCATCATATTCACCAAGAGTATAGTTGGTCTTCCTCATTCTTTTGGGTATTAATTGAGAATTTAATTTATTGTAAACAATCTGTTAATGAAAAAAGCCTAAAATAACAATGTAGCATTCAAACATAAAACTAGCAGTCTGCTACTGTCGTTGGTAAAAGCATGTGATCAACCTCAAAGAAACCAAATACAGGTTTTCAGTACAGACAAAAACAGGCCGACAATGCTAACAACAAATGCTAATACTTCACTTTATTCCCCTAATGTGACATTTAGTGGACTTAAATAATCAGACTGTCTTGGCCCAATGTTTTTGTTTTTTGGATTGCTTCACCCTCAACGGTTTTGCTGTGAATTACGTTAGCACACAGCGGCACACCAGCAAGTTTTATTCTTCGACTTGTAGACATTTAATGAAATCTAAAGCTGCTTTCCAATCCTGCCACTTTCCTTTGGGTTATCAGATAAGAAGTTTCATAAAGAGAGTTTTTTTTTGGAAAGAGGCCTTGCAGAGTTATCTTTTTAAAACTGTGCCAGGTGTCTAAAGAGAGAAGTACTTTTCATGCACAAAGTTCCCGCTGAAAAAAGATAAATAAATAAATCACCATTCGAGAACAAGATCATCTATAAAAAAATATATGTTTTGTTTATGTTTTCTTATTGTAAAGTTTATCATCTTATCATGTACCTGATCATGGCGAGGGCTGGATACTGTAGGTGCTTTAATATTCACATTACTATGCAGTGTATTCATTTTTTTTGACATAGAAGTATATGTGGAAGTTATCAATATTGTCAAACTTATCATTATTAATTTGCAAATTCCTGCTGTGTTAAAAGATGACATCAGTCAATGTTGTTACAGTGTCAGATGGTAAGAGAGATCAGGTGATGATATCAGCACTTATCTGTTTACTTTCATCTATTTGGGGTTTACATTTAAGCAGTTTGCCCCCTAATCTTGCAAATTGACAAGGGGATTTGCGAACTGAATTGCTGTTTGCACGCGTTCACGTAGAGTTTGTGTGTGTAGATTATAAATTAATTAAAAGGGCATTTGTCAGCTTGTTTACCGTGTTAACAAAAGCCCAGCTCGGTTTCATCACATGAATGTGTTTCCACTCATTTCATTTCCCCACACTCGAGCAGGACTCTTCGTCTTTGCCCTCTGTCTGTCTAAATCCACATTTTATGACCTGTGAGGCCATGTTGATTCTCTGAAATTCAGCAGCCCTGAAAGTCTCCTGTCTTCATCTGAGCGAGGGAGCGTCGGTGAAAAAACACAGAACCTGAGGCGCGGCTGAAATATTCACGTTTACGCTCACACACACTCCAAGTTACTGAAGTTTCTGTTATGGATGTAACCGTTGAGGGTGTATGCAATTTTAATAGAGTGATGGTGGATGTTTGCTTTTGTTAACTTCACAAATTCCATCTGAACGAGGTGAAACACACTGGGTGTGAGTGTTAAAGTATATAAAAAACGTCCAGTCTGGTATGTTACGTAACAGATCAGCTCATCATGGCCTCTGTGTGTGCGTGCGTGTGCGCGCGCACGTGCATGCGTGTGTGTGTGTGTGCATGGCTCAGCAGGTTCAGGAAGAGCTTTTGGGAACAGATGGAGGACAATATCTCAATATCTCTCTCTCTCTCACACACACACAGAAAGACTAACACACACCAGAGAAATCAATTTATCCTAAGTAAAGGTCTCCCCCACACATCTCTCTCTCTCTCTCTGAGCAAGCTTGACATATAAATTACAATCCAACCATGGTAATGAAAGCAGACCCTACCAGAGGTTTTTCACTACTCAGTCCCTTTGAGTGTGAACAGTGTGTACGAGTCCACATCAAACATGAAAGCTAATACCTCTCACACCCTCCGCATCTCTTTTGGACCCCATCTTTGTAGAGAGTCTCTTACTAAATCAGGTTTGTATGCCATTTTCCTTGTTGTTTTTAATTTCTATACACTTTATCATTCCCACATTCAGCTCCTCCTGCCCACCAGGCCGTTGGAGGAGATTCCCTCTCCTCAAATAGCATCGGAATACGAGGCATTCAAGGAGAGAGGAGCTCTGTTTGAACAGCCTCTGCCAAGGTTTCTCCCTTATTCCCTTACATTTTCAATTTTTCTCTTGTACCGTATGTGATTCTCAGCTGTATGTTATCTGGTGTTACTTGACTTAAAGTCAGTTTTGCTACAAGGATAAGAAGATGTTAGCTCATTGAAAATACTGTATGTTCTGACAGGTTCAGGTGTCCAAACATGTTATGGGGGTGTTGCTGAAGAACTAAAATGACACACACTTGAGAGTATTGGGGAAACATTATGCAGAATCGAAATATTTGTGTCCTATTATACCAAAATTTGGGTTTAACAACAGTGTAGTTGTATCAAAGAGAAATAATTATTTACAAGATGTAGATAGGATTAAAATGGTGACAGCAAATCAAGTGTAGAATTTAAGATAAAGGGAGCGATAAGAAGGGTCAATAAGATGTTTATCAGAGTGAACGCCTACAACACACATGGAGACACACACACACACATCGCTGCCTACCTCCTTTAGTTGAAAACTGCTGAAGCTGTTGATGCGGAGACAAAGGTGAGGTGGGAGAGCAACAGAGACACGATGGATGGACAGGTGGATGGACTGATGGATTAGAAAGGATCAAGTCCGGGTCACAGGCTGATCCAGTCCCAGATGGATTCTTCTGCAGGTCTGAGCATGGGAGGTAGTAGTCAATGTTGGAGGTCTTGATCCATCAGGCAGCAAGGATGGAGAGACGATGAAGAGATGAGGAGGAGAAACCAAAGTCAAATTCACGCAGAGTCGAAAAGTGGGATTCAGCACACACACACATACACACACTAACATTTCAGTTTATATAGTACAACATGATGGTTTTTTTTTCATGCAATAAAACCCCCATAATTTCACAGTCAAGCAGGTAAAAAAAATCAATATTTAGATTTAATGAATAACTGTCAAAGCATTAAGGAATAATTTAATTTAATTTTATGAGACAAAAGAAAAGGAAGATGAAAGAAAAGATAAAGAAGACAAAGATGAAAAAAAAATCACACCAATATAGAGAAGAATCTTCCAATTTTGTGTGACCTACTTAACAATCAAATACACAAAGACTTGGTGACAGACTTGAAAGGATTGGAACATAAAGAGCTGGATTGAGATCGAATCAGACACTGTTCAGGCCTGCAGAGTGACACGAGGCATCTGCCCATCACACAGAGTGAATCCAGACAGCAAGCTCCGTCCAGTCAGTCAGGACTGAAGGAAATCCTCCTTCATTGATCCGCTGCTCCAGCAGAGCCATCTATCAGTCAGCTAGATTTAACACACACACACACACACACACACACACACACACACAATGCCACCAAGGTCTGGTCGAACCTGAATGGCAAACATGGCCATCAATGGCAAGTGAATTGAGTTAGCACTGACACACACACACACACACACACACACACTCAGACAGACACCTGCAGGTGGTCCAAGTTGGCACGTGATTTAGATGATGTACATGCCTCACACACTCTCTCAAATACACACACACACAGCAGTGCCATTGACCTTTACACTCAAAGACAGCGGGACAGCAACAAACAGGATGTGTCTCTGACCTTTCACAAATCTATGGCTAAAGAGCATAGTGACAGAACACACAGGCACACTTAATAAGCCTGGTTCGTGTCATTTTCATTCAGTCGATGGAGGTCGATTTTTTACCTGAGGGTCAGTGATCAGTTGATTGTCTATGGGTGTGTGTGTTGGGGGGGTCATCTGTAAGACAAATCTCCATTTGGATTAGAAATGTCAGCTGTGCTCCAACACACTGTTCCCTCATAATATTTCACTCTGCAGTCTGGTTACATCTTCACTGTGCTGAAACGACATCAGTCAGACTCACTAAGTCCGGCTCACTAAGCTTGATCATCAGAAACCACCAACGCGTTGTCAATTCATGTGGGACCACTGCAAAATTCATAAAAACCAGGCATCCACGAAGACTCCTGCATTTTGGATCCTACTTATCCATATGTGTTTTAACTGGTTTTAAACAGCTGCTCTAATGTCCACAGCACTGACTAGATGGCGCTGTTTCTGACTTTCCATTTCAGAGTCAAATGATAGCTATTGTGCGTGTTTTTTTGAGAAAACAACAATTTTTTACTCACGTTTACCAGCGGTGCTCATTCATAAAAATGTTATATTTACTGCGACAATCCATATCCACACTGCACTGTTGACATGTACGTGTTCGTTTATAAATAAGGCTACTGATATTTGTTGGTACAAACCTTTTCTTAACTAAGTCACTTCAGCTGTTTAGGTGGCTCCCTTTACTTACAATAAGTAAATAAGAAGAGTTGTTCCTTGCATCACCTGTGGTCAGCTACAGCCTTATTGCATTAGGATAGAAGTTGATATCTAGTTGAAAGCCCCAGATAACTGAACGAAGAGACTCTCAGTACATTTACATGCACTTTAAAGCTATGATTATACAACGATTGAGGCAATAAATAAAACATTAAATGATTAAGCATCATGTAAACTCCTTCACGCGACTGAAATCAGTGCAAAGTGACACATGCTTACTCCACATAATCCAGTGAGATTAAGTCATCTGAATACATCGCTATCTAAGAATATAAACATTTAAATCAAAGTAATGTGTATTGGCTAAATCCTGTTTCTTTTGTTCATGCACACAGCATTATCACATTTTGCCTCTAATTGCAGAAAGCCAAGTGGTTGGAGAATGCAAATGTACCGACTGTTGAGGGATTTCTGGAAAAGCATTTTAAAAGAGTGCCAGCTACAGTAAATTTGGGATAATTAAACTGTACCATGCCGTACAATTCAAGTATTATTCATTAAACCAAGATGTAAAAAAACATTTTCGTGTTATCATTTAATAAATGCAGATCACATGATACTTATTACTGTGCAAGGATTATAAATTTACCCAAATTACCACGTGTCAGGCTAAACTACTGGGAAAAGATCAAAAGTGATGTTTAAAAAAATATTTTTAAACAATGAAACTGCTATACAAAATAAAACATTTCAGTTGTCAGAATGTTACATCAATGTTATGTTCTAGTCACAAAGTGCATATCCAGTAGCGTAAAGTAACAAAGTAAATATACTTCACTACAGTGGTTAGGTATGTTTTAGAATAGTTTATGCTTTAGGGAAGTATACATATTTTTGCAGATTTTTTATATATGCTTTTACTTAACAACACATCTGAGGTTAAATCCACTTTTAAATCACTGCTTTTGTCAAAACAGGTTTGTTACGCTTTACACAATGAATTCTGAAATGGGAGATTTTGAGATGGACGAGACTTGTGATTTTTTGATTATTATGTAGCGTGTGGAGATGGTAAAAATATTTGTTGTTTTGAATTAGTTGTATAAATAAATGTGAAGTCAAAATAGAACACTACATAAAGGACTCTTGTGTCTAACTCGTGTTGCATCTTTAAACAAGTAAAACTTTAGTGTATACACACGAAAAGTTTAAGGTTAACATGTCCGTTGCGACAATCTGTCATAAAGCTTCAAATATTATGTTACATAGAAAAGGCCTTTCTGGTGTATCACATTAATTGTAAGTCATGCATAATGAACTTTTTACATTCAAATGAAGTTGAAGTTGCGCGTTCACCCTGTGACAGTCTGGTGACCTGTTGAGGGTGCACCCTGCCTTTTGCCCAATGACCGCTGACACCCCGACCGAGACAAATATAAGCAATCGACAATGAATGAAAGAAGTTAAAATCTAGTGAATCTCTCGTAGCTGCTGCTAGGGTGCTGTGTTTATGCTAAAGCTAGCTAGCATGCTGCTCCATAAGTAGTACACTTGAGAGCAAACCAGAGCTCCGCGTTAGCCGACGTGTAGCGGGATACGCGGGATAAGTTAGTCGCTATAACATGACAGCTTTGTCCATTCATAAAAAACTTGACATTGACTTTTAATGGACAGTTTACAGAGGCAAATTCAGCAGAGGTAACTCACCTTATGTCACAGGACAGCGTTGAGACTATGTGAGAGCGCTGCATGTATGCCTGTGTGGTTGGTCGATTCTCAACTCCTTAAAAACTCGCCCAAATATTTTTTGACAACTCTAGCCTTATTCATACATTTAAGAGTTGTATATTAAACGTTAAAAAGTCAACAAAAGACATCAGTTTTGCTGATAAAATCCTAAATTTTGTACAGGCGCTCTTTGGACCCACGGTATTTAGGGTCCTGTGTCGCGGGGCATCATTGTTAATGTGACGATGGCGGCGTCCTCAAGCTCGCAGGTGATTTCTCTGTACCGAATGCTTCTGAGAGAGAGTAAAAAATTCCCCTCGTACAATTATCGGTGAGTAAATACTTAAATGCAGTCTGAGCGTTTCAGCCGGGCAATTTATTTCGAGTGTCAGCCATGGGAAAGCGGCTTTTCATGAAGATATTGGACGTGTTTACGTGAGCAAACGTCAGTTTCATAACAGGCTGTTACAGAATCCACAGCAATATATGTACTTAGGAGAAAGTAACTAATTATACTTATTGAGCCTCGTTTTTACCCCATTACATATTAGCTGGACTTATTTTGCTTAATTTTTTTCAATTTAGCATTTGATAGACATAATATCTTTGAGTATTTGGTATTAATTTCTTTTTCGCTTCTTGAAATCTTAATGTCGTTTGTCGTTCTCCGAAGAATCTGGTTCCATTCTATGGAAAAAAAGGTGGCTCATAATATATTGTCTATATAGGTACTCAAAATCGGACCCCAAAATTGTTTGTTTGTTTTTACTTCATGGAAAGTTACTGCTATACTTCTTGTGAGATTGTTGAGGTCACTGCACTGATGTGGCAGTGAAAGGGTGAGTGAGTAGAATGAGTTAAGCCAGTCCACCATAAGCTCATGTTGCCCTCATCACACATTAAAAAGTAGTACAAAATATATCTTAACTCCACTCCGTAGTGGAACAAGGCAAAAATCAATTATTGTGGGTAGTGAGGGGGTGAAGCCGAAATTCTCTTCAAGATTCGGAACTTGTAAAAAAGTTGAACACTTTGGCTTGTGTGGGACTGAAGTGGTCTTATTGTTTGGGCTGAGCTCCAGTCTGACATACGTAACATTCTCCATGCAGATTGGTCCGCCCTGCTGATTGTAAAGCTAACACAGTATGAAGAGCATCATATTGATATTGGATTCATATTGAACTGAATGTGCTGATACATGTTTATGTTTTTTAATGGCCTGTTAACTGGTTTATATTGAGCTGCTTTCTGTCCCATTGACTTTGTTCCAACCACACTGTTTTAGCTTCCTTTTTACTGCAGCTTCCTATTGCTCTTTTGTCTATTTCACTTCCACCACATTAAGTTTCATTCTGTACTCCGATATTTGGTCTGTTCTGTATTAAACACAGTTATTGCCTGAGTGAAGAGCTGTGAGGATGGAGACATGTTGATACCATAGCTGCTTATAACCCAAGCTAACACGGTCACTTATTTGGGAGGCAGAAGTGGTTAATGAAACATACGTACCTGGAATGGTCGCCACTACAGTTGCACACAGTTTTTCTCTCTTTATTTGGAAGGTATTGATAAATTTTGATTGTTTTTATTTTGAAAGATGAAGCTGCACATGCACCTTCTTCAATACCACGGCTGAGGTGCCTTTGAGCAAGGAGATTGTCCAGCAGATCTGGCCAATATAACAGTCTGGTTGTACTTTCTGGTTTCCAGGTGTGAACTCTGACTTCCACACCACGGTAACCATTTCAGGAATGAAGCAACAGAGGAGGTCTAGTTTTCAGGTTTGCCAGAAATATCCTTATTTTGAGGAGAGGATTTTGTTTTACATTGCAACATTTTAGTGGACAAATGCAATGAAAAGTAAAATTATGACAGTGGAATGCTATGTTTGTATCAATGTTTTTGAGGTGAGTTTGGTACAGAATTTTCAGCTGTCATAACACACTCAGCTCTGCGTGGACTTGAGAGAGTTGACACTCCCTTCTGGCCTTCACAGATACACTACTGTGTTGAATTATTGAGTGCTCAGATGAGAAGCCGTCTCCTAAATTCATCCTCCTGCACACAGCATTTGTCAAAAGGTTTGTGTGTGTGTGTATATGTGTGTTCCTGTGGATGTACGCACCCACTATGTCAGGAGGTCTTACAGTTAAGATCGCCACTTGGTTTCTTGGAGTAAAGTAAAGTGAATTGATTTGCAGGTTTTTCATAGTTCAACATGTATTCATGTTAGATCAAATAGAAACATACTTAAAAAAAAAGTACGAAACCCAATTGTTATCCTACATGAAAATGGAGGCAAAGTGCTTCATTGATTGGCAAAAATTCAACCAAGTGACTTGAGATCACTGCGTGATTGTCATGCGATCTGTTTTTTGGACTGTCTTGTTCTGATGAAAACTTCTTCTGATACTTTTTTTCCATAATTTTCAACACAGTTCAGTCAATTTGACATCTTTGCCTTTCAGATTTAATGGTAGAGTTTTTTGTTAACAATAATAGTAATCAGTATAAACTAAAATCAGCCATAGAAATGTTGTGTTTCAGATTGGGGTTTCCCTTTCAAAGCTGCACTTTGTGGTATTTTTGGGTTTGTGTTGGAATGACCTGAATATGCCAGACGTTGCTTCAGGCTGTGTTTTGTTTCCTGTTGTTCCTTGTTCCGTCTCTCTCTCTGTCTCTCTCTCGCAATGTTCTCCTGCTCTCTTGCTCGCCTCCGTTCCTCCCTCTGACTTATTGTTGTGTTAAAACTCGATGATAGATAGCAGCAGATGCGGCCTCACAGCACCTCCTGGTAGGAGGAGCAGAAGAGTTTGGCTGAGTTTTGAGAACACTTTGAGACAGAGGATGGGGAAAAAAAACAAATGCGCCTCAGTTATTCTGATTGATGGCTTTAACAACAATTGTCCCACTGAAAATAACAGCTGAAAAGTAATCCGTGTCCTCTGTTGAGATACAAGTCAAGCAGAGTCACAGGCATGTCTGATATAAGCATATTTTTCATTAACAAGCAATTATTTTATCATCGTCTATCTGTTGGTTTGGTTCCAGATTTTATGTGGTTCTGTGTCTGATACGAAACTGCTGACTTTCCAAATTTTGGAATGACTATGTTTTTTGGAGACTAAAAAAGAGGAAAAAAAAGAATGAAGATAAGATAAAACTTCTCATCTCGCAGGCAGTGCAAAACATGTATAAATAAAGATAAGATACCCCAAAACAAACAACTGCCATTATCAAGTGTAAAAAAAAAAATGATATCTCTATCCTATAAACCCCGGCCACGTTTGAACACAACTGACAAACACACGTAAGCCCTCGTATGCACTGGCGCTGCGGATGGATAAACACAGGAGACAATTGAAAGCCCTGTGCCGATATGGAAGGGTACCTTGGGCCTGACATGACACCACAGGGATCTGACAATGCAACGCTCAAAGGACTAGAGAATGGACTGATCAAACCCATGGTGAGACAGAGAGACACTGGTGGGAGTGGGGGAGGAGAGGGAGGGGGACAGAACAGGAACACACTCACTCTCTCTCTCTCTGTTTCTTTCTCTGTCTCTTTTTGTCTCCCCCTTTTTGGTTACTTTTTTTTCTTCTCTTTTTTTTAGGACATTGCCGCACACTAACAGTATTTGCATTACGTCGGTGTGTGAATATGTGCTCTCGCAAATTCTTCACAGGGAATTCTGTCTGTGATCTTGGGGAGATGAGACAAGGTGAGACAGATATGATGGAAAGGAAGGAGAGAGGAGTAGAGGGGGGGAGGAAAGTAAAGTAAGGAGGAGGAGAAAAGGAGGCAAGAAGGGTACAGAGAGAAGGAGAAAGAAAGTTTGGAGGAGAGAGCAATAGGAGGTTTTTCTTGATCACTTATTCATCAGAGGCTTTTTTCATCTGCTGATAACTTGACAGCTAGGCCACACACACACACACACACACACACACACAGAGTGATGATGACATCTTGTTTGGCTTCAAACCCTAGGGGAGAGTTATTTTAATAGAGTGAAAGAAAGACATAACTAGCAAAAGGGGAGGGAGTGAAAGCATGAGTAAAAGATGAGGAAAGAGGAAGAAAGGAGAGGGAGGGGAAATCAAGAAAAGCTGAGAGAATGATCTTATATGAAGAGAAAAAAAACGTGAGTTTGTTGATGTTTTGTTGTTACCCAGCTCAGTGATGACCTAGTTCTGACTGTCTGATTCATCCTCCTGCCTCTACTCATTCTGCTCGTCATCCTCCGTTTCTCTTTTCTCTATTCGTCTCCGTTTTTTCTGTATTAGTGTTCACAGCCCAGCCGTTATCTGCAAGGGCTGTAAATCTTTGCACCGAATCCATTTGATTCGATCATGCACTCATTTGTAACGAGAAAAGGAGTGTCAAAGGACAACTTTGGGACCATTGATACTGGAGTTCAGGACAGGACTGGGTGGGGAATCAAGTTCATTTTGAGGCCTGCATATCTGTGACTTACATCTGTCAATTTATTGATCTAACTTACCTGGTGATGCTAGTTTTTTTGTTTGTTTTTTGTTTTTTTTAAAAGCCTGTGCTAGTAAAAACTTTTCTATATTTGTTTGGTCACAACAGCATGCACACTGAGTCCTGTGGGAAATTTAGTGTTAATGTTTTCCAATTTTGCACCAATCAAAGAAAAAACCAGTGATATGAACACAAAATCTTTCTGATGGTTTTGTTATGTTTGTTAACATGGTAGGGGTTGTTTTTCCTTCCTTAAATCAAACCTAATGAACCCGCTCCATCAAGTTGGTTGATGTCAAATCCTAAAATCTGATGAAATGGACCCCGTCTCCTCAAGAAAAATTAATCTGGCACTTTCATCACTTTTTGTATCTTTTTTTTCCAGCTGCAAACGTAATGACTACAAAGTCTGGTGGCCATAATCCACACTAATAAACTATGGATGAGGAAGTAAATGAAAACAGACAAATTAGACAAGCAGAGGCGTTTGCTGGCAGTGATGTAAATGATTATTGGTTTGATTTTCATCTCCTCTTCTGGATGGATTTGACCTCATTATAAGCAGCAGTTTCTCTGATAGAAGGAAACTACACGTCGACCTTGAGACGTTACTGTGCTCTCTGTCTCGGTCTCTCTTTTACCCTGTGTCAAGTTTTAATACAAAACTCATAAAAAGGATAATAGATCTGTTTTACACGCAGCGGTTAAATAGCAGGAGACATTATGAGCGACGTGATTAATGACAGGAAGTGATGCAGAAGGGAGTCTAAATGCAAAACATAAGGAGGAAGGCTGAGGGGAAAAAGTAAGGGGAGAGTGCACATAAGAAGAAATAGGGAAATTCATGATTAACCGATTATCAGTTAACTGTTAACTTCTTCTTTTTTAACCTATAATATACTTTTTATACATTCATGCCATCTGACTCACAGTATCTCTCTCCATCTCTTGACTCGAACCTCTGCCTGTATCTTGACTCAACAAGTGTAGTGGTCTCTGGGTGGGTGTAGGTAGGCAGACTCGGTAAGCCTGCCCTTTGGGGTACAAGTGGACCACTGTGCACACTAGACGAGAATGAGAGCACTTCATGTAGGAGAAGTACTGTATCTGGAACGTCACCACTGACAAGAATATGGCCAACAACCCCCACAGTCCTCTATGTTTGTGTTGATATAAATGAAAATAACATTGTTGTAAATGTTCTCAAAATGCATTGTGGGCATTTGAGACTCTTCTCTCTTCTCCTGCAGACTGTGTGGGAGGCGGGCCAAGTGATCTTCTGGGACGTTATTGCCATGTCTCATTTCAACACTTCCACAATTGGACTCGCTCAATTAGCACCTGATTTGCGCGCTCTCCTTACGCATTTAGGTCTGCAGGTCGGTCGGGCTTCTCTGTCTCTGTCAGACTCTCAGAGTCTAACGTAGCAGTTAGCGCTCTTCTGTGTCAAACATGTTGCTGCACAGTTTCCTTTGTTTGGTTTGGCTTCTTTACCTGGATTGTGTCGTGGATATTGATTCTCTGGGCCGTCTCCTTTTGGAAGATGACCCTGTCCACTGTTCGTGAATGCCTGAAGCCATAACAGCCTTCTAAAATTCGGATTTGGACTAGGTTATGTTGGCTATTCAGCTGCCATCTTGTCAAAAATGTATATTAAACACTGACATAATATATGATTTAAAGTGTCTGTCTGTATAAAAAAACACACCAGTTTCAGTCCTCATCCAATCCTTTGCTCGCAGAACCAGTAACAGTTATTGTTCATTCATTGTTCAGGTGTTTCAACCATCAATTAGGGAAATGGTGTAAAATTTGCATGCTTTGTCTGAATGCTCACCTGCTGGAAATGCATGCAGAGCAGCTGGAGGAGACAAACCAGCAGCAGGTTTGTCATTTAAAGTCCCATCTTAATTTTCCCTCCTTCCAAACTGAACAGTGTGAGGCTCAGCAGGGCCAGAAACAAGGACTGGGCCAGCCTTCAGGCCTCCTTCATCACACTGATGGGCTTAATGAGACCCACAGCTAATGAGCAAAACAAAAGACGAGAGGAGAAAAAGAACAACGACATTAGGAAAATGCGGAGAGTTATTAACCATCAGGGAGGGAAATTACTGCCGGCCGCCAATCGAGCGGCAGTAAATATCTCTGGCGATGATGGACTGAGGGCAGTGTTTGCACTAGTATGACTCACGGTGCAAAGTTAAACTGTTATGCAAAGTCAAAATGAACATAAAAGCTCCACGTGATGACGTTTTATTGGAAATTACTAACTTTATAATGGTTTTCGGTGTTGTTAGTGACTCCTATGGTACATAATGAAGCATTTGATTTAATCTGAAGTTTTGAACCTCTAACCCAAGGTTAGTGTTTCCCCCACAAGACGGGCCGACATAGGGCACTGCCAGGCCACAATTTATTATTTTTTTCAATTTCACAAAAAGGTCTTTCATTACAGAAACATGTATTGCATTCAGCACTTTTCATATTGTGCTGGCAAATGATGAAGAAATCCGTAGTGTAATTATACCGAAGACTTCCAACACCTTTATATGAAATATGACAGCAGGTCTCACGTCCATCCATCTAACTTTTCAGTCACATTGAAGGTTTTCTGTGCTGCGTAATATTTATTTGAGAAAAATGTCTTTTGACAAATCGAAATATTGTCTTCTTTTTTCTTTTTTTTAAGAGGAGTATTGGGGAAGCTCCAGCCGATAACAAGACAGAGGATCATAGAAATATCAGTGAGTCGAGGTGAAGTGTCAACAATCGGCTGCTGCAAGAACCAATCTGTCCTCTGTCGAGTGTAGAGAAGGAAAAAAAAACAGCCCGGGCGTCAAAGGACACAAGTAAACACTGATGGTCTGGGTTTGATGATACCTGGCTACGAGATCTGAACTACATCAACCGGCTTTACTTCACCCCTTAATAGCATCATAATTAGCTGTTTGTAATATCATATTAGCAGTCATAACATTACAAAACTAATTTCTGATCATTTTTCTGTATTTATAAAGGTAATTCTGGATACGAGTGTTGCATAAACTGAAGTGTAAAAGCACGAAGCACGCACACGAAACAAGAATGCATGGACTTTGATAGAAGTACAACCCACACACATGATTAGATCGCTCATACTGTATATCACACAGATGTATGCACCCACACACCAACTCCAACGGAACAGTGGAATGCTACATCGCACAGAGAGAGAGAGAACATCGGTTTATTGATCCTCAACCTCACTAGCTGTCCTGCAGCAGTTCGCTTTGTTTCTTTTTGCCGGTGAAAAGCTGCAGGAAATCAAATGAGTGCCGGTCAGAACTGGAGCATAGATCTCAGCCGAGCACTCCTTCCACAGAAAAACACCACAGCAGTTTCTGTTTTCTTGCTCTGCTTCGGGCTTGAAGATGTGAATTTAGAAAACTTTAAAGGGAAGCACGCGGTGCATTTCAGCCACCAGGACTGTTGGCAAAGTGTCTCATCTGCACACTGCAGAGAGAACAAACCATCACATTGATCAGAAAAACAACATGATTTGGCAATACTTAGGATCTTTACATAGAGTTTGACTCCAGGAACTGCCGTTTATTTTTATTTCTGCTCCCAAAATGTCCCATCATCTGACATCTGACCTGTTATTTTTGTCTGAGAGTGCCTTTCAGTTCCTTCAGGACGTTTTGGTACTGGAAATGAAGTCTCAGCGTAGTGGTCAGTCACAAATTTCACATTTTCAAATACTGTTTGTTTATATTTAGCTTGTTTATATGCACAGTGAAACAAAAACAGCCAGGTTTCAAGATTTATGGCAAAGGTTGAAAAGTCTGTTTTTGTATTTGTGAGGAGGAGGAGGAGGAGGAGATCGAGGGAGTCAGCCACTCGAAATGAAAAAGCATTCAAAACATCGACTTTTATCAAAACTGAATTACTCATAACATGAAACAGATCATCACGACAATCAAAGCAGCTGCAACAAATGAAGATCTTGCTCACTCTTATCCATAAATTTCCCTGCACTGTGATCTTAAGTGTGGGCTGAGTCACCATCTCTGTGCCTGAACGTTATACTTTCAAGATATGGAGAGAAAGGTTGGGCGAGAGTCAAGAAATCCGAGCTCACAGATTTTTTTTCTTTGTTTTTATGTTTCAACTTTCTTTTGTCTTCATAAATAAGGCCATTTGTGTCTCAAATGTCCAGATTTATTATCCTCTTGTGCTTTATATGCTGTTGATCTTTCGATATCTCGCTGTGTTTCTGCAGGAACTATGCACTTCGGCGGGTTCGAGATGCCTTCAGGGACAACAGGACGGTGGATCCTAAAAATGTGGAGAGGCTGTTAGAGGAGGGCTACCAGACGCTGGCAGTCATACAGAGACAGGTAGCTCATGGACACACTCTGTCCCTTAGGACTTACACAGGTTCACACAGACAAACACATGCTTACTGACTGACCAGCTCTCTGAGTGCTCTTCTCTCTCTCTCGCACTCACACACTGAAAATACTCTGTCAAAAAACACAAGCGCGGAGGAACCTACACACGCTTTCACACGCTTTCTCACACATGTTCTCTCATTACCATGGCAACACCAGGCCAATCACCTTGATGTTGATCACTCAGTTCACATAATCAGGGCTGCACATAAAGTTTTTAATTTGGTAATAAAATGAAAGCCAGGAGATTTATGCTGGAAGAAAGCATTTTTACTACTTCATTTCTTCATTTCTTCACTTATTCTTTGCTGCCCCAATTAGCATAGGGCAGACGAGTGAGCGACACACCCTATAGATACAGTGTATCTCCCAAACTCACAGCAGCTATCTCAGGTCAGCAGGGTGAACCGATGAACATGCTCAGATTCTGCAAAAGTGCTAGTAGTTGTTAGCTAATGTGAGCATCTCCGTCTCTCCTCTTATCTATGTTCTTACAGTGTCTGACAGAGGAGGATGCTAAAGATGAGATACCTCAGTAGGGTTGCATCCCTCAAAACATTTTTAGTTTTGCGTCACCACTCAAATCGTGCAGCGCACTGCTGCAAATGAAATGTTTGAAATGTTCGTTTTGCAATAAGGGAGGAATTGAAAGATCAAACTTGGAGGATGTATGACTCTCTCAAGGGACGAGAAATAAGATGGCCGTTTCTGGTGTCTACTGGAAGGAGGAGCAAAGCAGAACTGAACTGGCTGGAGCACAAGAGTTTTTTTTGTTTTTTTTTGATTTTCTTGCTTGTTCCCTAACTTTAATTGGGCTATCGGCTTTTATTTGATATTTCACAGTTGTAGGTGTGTGTGTGCTCAAAATTTTTATTTTTAATTGTCTGTATCCCCGGCATAACTGTACGCATGCAATAATAATTCATGTGCATTATCCCGTTTGCTGCTCATTTTGTGTGTGCATGTCCGTGTGTGCGCACTTGCCTTTGTAAGTTAGTTAGGGAGTAAAGATGATGGATTGCAGCTGCAGTGCCGCTGGTTTGTAGAGGAGAACCGAAACTTGTACAGTTTAATGAGAGCGCGAGAGAGGGAGTGTGTGACAGTTTACAGAGGAGGAATGAGTGGGGAATTGGAGGAGGAGAGAAGGAAAACTTGAGTGAAAGAGGCAATAAAGGTCAAAGCAAGCAAGCAAACAAACATGAGAAAAAGAGGAGATTGGACAAGAGGAGGCGCAATGAAACACAGTGAAAAAGGGAAGGACTGACAGATGGAGGAAGAAGAGGGTTGAATTGTAGATGTGTGCTACATAGATGAAACCTGTTTCTCCATTTTCTCTAATCAGGCTGCGTCCCATGGCAGCTGGTTTTTACTCTTCATCTACATCTACAGTGCTGCAGACAGGAAGAACAATGCCATGGATACGCTACAGGATCATTTATCAAATCTTAGCCCTCATGTCCCCCCTTTCCAGCCCTTGCTGATCGTTCTCGTGCTGTGGTATTAGTTTGGTTGATGTTTTGGGTTGCTGTCTCCATGACTACTACGTCCACGTTCCATTTCGTCCCTTTTTCAAACAGAAACATGTGAGAGCTTGCATAGGCGGTTGTCCCTGCCCCTCATCCTCTGTATTTGCTTGGATGACACCGCCCCCCCTCCAACCCCCAAAAGAAAAAAAGAACTCTTGCTGATCCCCAGTTTGTGTCTCAATGTGATCGTTTCATTTAATGATTTTATCGCGTACCATTAGTTATGAGTAAACTGGCTTTGTAATAATGATGCAAAACAACATGGTGGCAAACGTGACGTCCCAGTGGAGACTTAATTTTAGGCTTTCCTGCTTCTTCATCCAGACAGTGTTCAGGAGGCACAGGGCATCTCCCTCATCTGCTCCAAAGAGTGAACCCCATCACTCCTTTTCCCTAAACAACCACTGGGGGCAGTAGAGACCCTTTGAGATTCCTTGTTTTCCTTGTTTGTTGTGTGTGTGTAGGTGTGTGTGCTCTCTACACAGCCTAAAACTGTGACATATATCACGATGCTCTCTCACATTTTTACATCTGTTTAGATGAGAAAATCCTGTGAGCCAGTACTAATGTGATAAAGTGAAGCTGTAACATTAACGAGTCTTAAAGAGAGGGGTTATGTTTCTCTAAGTGTCTGCGTGTGTGTGGGGTAATCCGGTGTGCGAGCGTCCTCTAAAGACCCATATCTCACCGATTACTGCTGCTTAATGTCACTGCAATGTCACGCTGCCTTGGGCAGTTTTGGTTGGATTGAGATTAAATGCCACATCAGAAGGTGAGTTATACCTGCCAACACACTAAAACTGGCCCCGATTACGGCTCTCAGGGGTCGGACAGAATTTCAATCACCTCTGTTTCACAGCACAATAAACTCACGTTGAATTCATGCAACTTGCCGGCCCGCTTAATATGAAATGGTGGGGATGATGGATGGCGTTTACCTGCCAGGATGGGCGCCGGGTGCATGTCCGTGCATATTTATGGCACTCTGTGATTGGGTGGAGTTTATAATATGCGAGGATTGCACCTTAAAGAATCTTTTCTGTTGCTCACCAGGCTGTCTGCATACTTGGGCCACCGGTACGTCACTGAAAGGGGGCCCACCAGAAACATGGAACATTTTTATGGGGGTTCCACGGGGGAATTGGAAGATACTAAAAGAGAAATGTCACAGATCTGTTCCATCTGTCAATTATTTGTGAAAATTCTGATTTCATAACAATAATTCATAAAGGAACAGCTGTTGGTTTTGAAGTACTGCAGTATGGGGTTTTGGCAGTTTATTTTTGTAGGTTATTTGTTTGCTTTTTGTGTAGCTGGATGCCAAGGTACAAAAGGAGACAGATAATTTTATCATGTAGAAACAGGCTTCTTTTTTTTACTTTGAAAACAACAGGAGCTACATAACCATTTTTGCA
The DNA here is from genome assembly GCA_900303265.1 of Brotula barbata. Classification (NCBI taxonomy): domain Eukaryota; kingdom Metazoa; phylum Chordata; class Actinopteri; order Ophidiiformes; family Ophidiidae; genus Brotula; species Brotula barbata. Next base: position 37,415 of record OMNV01019726.1, read on the forward strand.
TATTTTTAATCTTTTTTCATTTCCTTTAAAGTGGAACAGTATTGTGCGTATAAGAATATTTTTCTCATAAATTGGGAAAATTAAGTTTTATGGTAAGCAGACCGGTGTTTGTAAATGATTTGGCTAACCTCATTATCTGACCTAGATTCAGCTCCAAACCCCCGCTGTGAATTAATATCTCTGTAAAACTCATCTTATTGTTATTTGTTGTCGTCGTGTAGTTCGTACACTCGGTGAAGAATGTTTCAGGCAACACACACACACACACATAATCACTGTAATGTAATTATTCCTCTGTCTGGCTCTGAAAACGGCACACTTACACACACGCAGACGCAAGAGTTATGCATATTTATTCATGTTATAGACGAGAGCAGACTGTCGACATACATCAGCGGCAGATCAGAGATTATGTGGAGCCGAAGACACGCGTACGCATATGTGTCATGCCAGTAAAGTCGGCAACGCCAATGGTGCAGTCTGCCCTGAAAGCACGGGATTCCTGCTGGACACGAGGTGAAACCTGGGGGTTTAATTTGAAGGAAAAGTTGAAGGAGGGGAGAAGTGAAGGAGAAGGGAGAGACAAAAGGAAAGAGGAGCGGAGAAGAATAATCGAAGTGAAGAGGCGGTGTGAAGATGATGTAATGTCAGGCTTTCTTGTTCACAGGCGCCCTGGTTTTCAGCATACATCTCCTGTCTGATTCAGGATTTCCCAAATCTCTGGTTTCCCCAAACTTAGCAGCCGTGCTATTTCGAGCCCTGAGCGCTGCAGCTGCTGGAGAAATGAACCTGAAAACAAAAGAAGATTTGACTCTTAATCTCCTGCTCCACTAAAAGTTATTGCGTATTATTAAAAGAAACCCTAAGCTCCAGACTGGTACTCAAATACTCTCTCTCTCCGTATATCCCCACTCCATCCCCCCTCAAGAAAATAGATCTTTATCTTGCTCAGGAGCATCATCATTTGGTCTTGGCACTTAGCTTGTCGCTGGATTTGTGCTGCGGCTGCTCTGCAATGGCAACATCTCACATTTTTATCGTGTGAACGTTTTAATCAGATCAGGACGACTCCACGCACTCCCTCACATCGTGGACCCTTATCGTGCCTACACAATACGTCACGTTTATTTGTCTGACTCACATTTTTGATCTGATTGTGCACATACAGACAATAATACTTGAGTATAACGTGCATGTAAACATACTCTGTAATACCAAAATGTTGAGAAGCACTGAAACGCTGAGCTGGCCAGAATGCTTCAAACCCATTGAGTCATCCGTGGAATGTTCCTGGCCTTGGATGGCTTTAAAAGGGGAACGTTAGAGTCTTCTGGAAGTTGTTTAATTAATAAGCACGGTCAGTGTTTATGGAGCTGAAAGACTTGCATCAGAACCTGCAATTTGCTTACGAACACCAGAGTCTCCAGCACTTCTTCAATTACTTGAAATCAAAACGTAAACTTGACAAATAGACGTGATTGAAAATTACATCTCATCCTCTCCTTTCTCCTCTAATATTCATTCCTTCTAACCTCTCGGACCTCCTCCTCTCCTTTCATTTAATTCCGGCCTCTCCTCATCTCATTTCTGTCTGCTGTCCTCACATCACACTGCCCTCTCCAGTTTGAATTACATCATGCACCATGTTGGGTTAAGTTGGGGTGATGATTAAGGATGAAGATTTAATCGTTGCATCAGGCCCAGACTTCCAAGAATACAAGGAAAAACAACAACACGGACAAAATAACACCACAATGGAGGATAAATGAACACTTGGTGGGTGAAGGATCCATTCTCGAAGTTCTCATGGACAACATAGGAATTAACTCACGGTACCAACAGTGATTCACTGAGAGACAAAGAGCGCAATTTTCTAACATAAAAATAATCTTTCAGGCCAGGTTTGAGCTTAATTTATTGTAGTACTGCGTGGTGCTGTTCAGTTTGGAAAGTGAGGGTAGAGGCTCCAAGTATACTTCAAAGAACGACATCCTTAGCGCAGATAGACAGAAAATCTTGCAAACCTGAAGATGTGGTGATTCAGACTTTTTCTGTGTCTGTGCAGCAGACCAAAGGGAAAGTTTGTCTCATCTTTTTCTGAATCTCCTGGACTAAATTGGACTGATTGAGCTCTGCCAATTTAACCTTCGCAGGGAAGACCAGGACTGCCATGATTAGACCGGGTACAGCCAGGGAAACTGTCAGAGGCAGAAAAGACAAAAGGCAGTCCTAAAGCAAAATACTGTATCCATTGTTTGAGTACACGTCCCACAGTCTAAATTTAATTTTAACTTTTTAACCTGAAAATATTGTCTTCATATGGACTGAGGTACGATTTTTTCACATTATTTTTAGATTTCTTGGTTAGTCAACTTTACAATGTAAACAAACCCCTACCATGTCATGAATGAAATACTCTCTCACACATGCACACACACACACACACACACCCAAGCTGATTTATGGGACTCAGTGCAGTGCAGTGGGGCCTCTCTTAGAGGATGGAGCTCATTTGAGACTAAAACAAAATGAAAACTTGGAGAAGCGTTCACGATTGATGAGGCAAAACAAGGAGGCTCCACAAATAACAAAGTGCTGCTTCAATCAGTCCGTAGGAACCAAAAATTGCTTAATCTAGTATATTCTGACCTAGCGGTTTATTAAATTATTGCATTAGTGGTAGATTAGATTAGATAGATGGATGGATGGATAAATGGATATTTTAATCCCTAAGGAAATTCAAGGCATCAAGTAGCTGATAAGAACAAAACACCAACAATAACAAAAACAACAAAAATAATGATAAAAGAAGCAGAGAATATATAGAACAATATAACATAATATAACACGATAGGTAGATACTAAAGTCAGCGTTGTGGATCTTTGTAATATCATGAACACAAAGTGAAACCGCACAAAAAGCTTCGGGTGTTTAAATCATCAACACTACAAATGACTCACAGTCAGAATTCCATTGACCAACACCACAGCAACATTACAACGGATTGACTAAACATTGCAGCGGCCTCGGGATGATCGTTTATCTTAAAGTGAAACAAGATCAAAAACACACGTTGTTGATTCTATTTTTTCCACCCAAATAGAGCTGTAAGTGATTAATCATGTTGGAGAAATATCCACGTTCTCCTTTTTCAGAAATGCGAGGAGCTTGCAGTTCATGTGTCCCCCAGGAGATCTGATCTGCTAACATCCAGCCATGTAAGCAAAGGACTGAAACATGACTCTGGAATGGATCAGCAGTCACTCACAAAGAGTCAACTGTTTGTTTAATCCCAGATGATGCATAATTTAGATTTGTGCATAATTTTTTTAAAATATTGCAGTGTGAGACCTTCAGAATCCAGAAATCCAGTTTAACGTATTTAGGATATATTTACGTTCGTTGTATTTTTGTGAATTGGTTGATTGAATTATGAGATCACTATAGCATTGTTCGTTACTTAAAGTTGTCTAAGTGGTATTGTTAGCATTAGCATGATTATCGTACTCACGTGGTTCCAGCTTGAATGACCATGACATCATAATATTACCCAGACCTGCGGTGCATTGGTACCCTCATGTTAGCATTGTGGCTCTTTGTAGCATCTAAGACCTTATCAGGCTGGAAACATTAGCAAAGTCTGCTGTGATGCTAGCAGTTTGAGGTCTGGCTTGTATTGCAGTGAAGTCTCTGTCACAAACATTCAGGTGCTAATGCAGTAGAGCGTGCTGAGGGACTTTATTTAATGCGTCGACGAGACGCTCACTGATGCGACTGGAACATTCTGTTTAAGGTCAACAACCGATTTGTAGGCGTTTATGAGGTCACCCTGGACTTCTGTGCTCCGTGGGTCTTGTTACTCATAGGTCGTATGTAAAAACATTAAAATGCCACTGTTGGACTCGTGCCTGGTTTACTGACTGAGTGTGAAGGACTCAGAGATGGAACGCGTGACGATGGTGACGAGTCAAGATTCTATTCTAGAACAGGTTCCTTCCTGTCCACAGCACCTCATTGTTTCCTATTTGTCTTCTATTTGCCTCCATCTTTTCTTGTGTGAAGTGTGTATGAAGCCTGTCATTGAAACTCCTCATTAATGGCTAACAGTGTGTGTGTGTGATGTGGTTAGCCGTGGGTGTGGCCCAGGACTCTCCGTATAAATATCTCGTAATTACTGCTGCTTAATGGCACCGTGTGACTGTGGGATGGCACTTTTGAGTGGGGACAGTTAATTGATATGGATTCTATTGAGTGGGTGGGTTTTCTTCAAGTGATAGTGGCCTATTAAGGAGAGACAAAATGGGCAAACATGCTTGTTAAACCAAGAGGTATGGAGCTTCATTAAATGGGAATTCCCAGGTTTCTCTCTCTCTCTCACACACACACACACACACATAAAGATTTGAGATAAGTAATGTACTCGTTTGATTTTCTGTCTCCCTCACTTATTACCATCCTCCCTTATTCCCCCTCTCGCAGCCATTACAGCAGAGGGGGTTTTCCGCTTACTCAGTCCTAACCCTCAGCTGTTAGCACGGTTAATATTGCCAATAGAGTCAAGGAATGACCACCGTCCATTTAGACCAGATGAAATCTTGGCTTTTTATTTTAGCCACTGTCACCACCTGGATTGCCCCAGTCCTCCACTCAGAGCTGCTCCGTCCATGGACCCTCCCCCCATTTGTCCCACCTAGCCTGCACATGGAACAATATGGGTAAAACTCACTCATCTAGACTGTCCCAAGTCCTGCTGAAGTCCTTACTGGACTCCTGACTGGGCCAAGATCGATTGTTGAATGATCCGTTTCCCATTATTGCTCCAACTTTGTCTTCTTTTTTTGTAATTTCCTCTTCCCTGTCACGCTCAGTCATTTCAGCGTAGTGGATTGCCTGAGTTGCATTTCCAATACGTTCTTCCTTTTATATCCTCACAAGCGTTTTAGGGAATTCTTCTCTTCTTATGGACCTTTTGGCTGTAGTGACCTCTAAGACAAGATAGTTTGTGGCATTTAGTTTTTTTGCTTGGTTAAGAACAACTGGTGACAAATGGCCATCGAAAAATTTTCCATAGCCAAAGCTGACTTGTCTCTTTGACTAAACTGTGAAGTGATTAAATTTACATTTATAATAATGTCCATTGTTTTATCTGTGGGACTTTTGAGACACTAAAACCACAAAGTTTGACCTTTTTACATCATCCATCCATCCATTCATTCATTAAAATTCCTTGCTTTTCCAACCGTTTATTCCGAGGCAGCAGCCATGTCCAAGTGAGCCATATGTCCCTCTCCCCGGCCACCCTCTCCAGATCTACCTGGGATATCCCACGGTGTTTCCAGGCCATATGGGATGGACAGTAGAACAACCCACTGTAGGTTTGCCCCGTGGTCTCCTCCTCCTCATGATATGTGCCTGAATACCTCTCCAGGAGCTTTGTAATGAGCTGCTGAACACCTCAGCTGGTGTTCAGCAGCTCTTCACAGCTCTTCACAGCTCACCTTCAACACCGCTGAGCGCCTCCTCCTGATGTCCAAGCTCCTCAACCCTGTCCCTAACGCCTATTTCATACCGTCAGCGAAGCGTCGCCGAGAGTCCTGACGTGCAGTTCAAACTTACATGAAATATTTTTTGCCGTTGTTGACTTAACTTTCACAGTGTGATGCGTCTCGAGCGGCAGCAGCGAGCGCGGAGAGCCTTCCTGTGTGCATCCTGTTCCCTCCGAGTGTGTGGGTTGTGTTTTGCACCCTACAGAGAACTGTACTGGAGGACAGGTCTTGAAAACGCTCATCCGGTCTGGAATTGTTATCATTACATCATCAGCGCCGTGACACGGGGTCCACACGCCACGCTGATTTTTAAAATCGCTCCTCCTCTTCTGGGAGTTTTTCTCTGTCAGACACGTTTTAAATATTACCAAAGGTTCATGACTGTAACAGATGGTCAGAATGTAAATAAGCCTCAACATCCAGGGCATCTCATTCAGGTCCAACAAGACATGTTTACTAATGATCTCCCCGTCAAAGAATTCTTTTATTGACCTTTTTGCAGGATTTAACGTCATTTCTTTGATTTCCAGTTTAAAGTAAAGATGACTGCATTAATAGATCAGGAGGGTGAAGGATCGATTCTCCGTATTGTTCTGATTTGATTGATGCAGACTAATGCGTGGCTTTGGCAGTCATTTCTGTGGACAGGAATGCCAATACGGGTTATTTAAATTCAGCTGAGTTGACAGAGCCATGCAGAGCAAGGAGGATGAGAAGGCAAAAAAAAAAAAAAAAAAAAAAAAGGATGTGAAAAAAGTGTCGGAACGAGAGACAGGAAAAAAGGAAAGACAATGACCCACATTCATCAACGTACACACAGTTTGGGGGATCCATCGTATTTGTTTGTGTTGGAAAAATGTTCAAAGGTACACGTGGAATTATATAAAAGATAAATATGAATCTGTCTTCAACCTAAAAGAGCCAAATTAACATCAAATTATTACATTATATTTTAGTTTTTTGTTATATATTTTCTTTTCATTTTGAGACGTAGCAGATCAGAGAGGGTTGCTTGGCTTCACCTGAAAACAGCACACACTGAACCCAGACATCATCGTAATAGGGTGAAATTATTAATGCATTTATAAATATGATATTCAAGTCATGTTGTTATTTTTATTTATTTATTTATTTTAGCTAAAGCCTTCATGACTGCAGAAATCAAAGCACACCCGGCTGCGTTTGGAGAGCTGTGTGTTCTAAGCTACATAGTTTGGCCTCCTGGTTCTGTAGCCTATGTTTGTGAGATAGTGTAGATGGGTAAATTCCGTTCTGGTCCTGTGTCTGCAGGCCTCTGTGGTCCTGCTCTGTCTGCCGCTGAGTCCTTGGGTAAGACCGCTCATCTCTGCTCCGTCCCGGCAGACTCCTGCCAACTAGGAGACTTTTTTTTAGTTTCTAGTTGGAGGCCAAAGCGCTTTTATTTCTTTTCTCAACTTGTGTATTTTCCATATCTATTTTTATTGCACAAATGCAATAAAAAGTATGCCCTCTGTTTGTTTGGTCTTTTAATACCTCCACTGGAACTCTGAAATATTTTCCTCTTCAGACAGAAGCGGTTCTATTTCCCACACATTTACTGGGAAAGTACTTTTTTTCTCCTCGCCGTCTTCATGTGGCATGCATCCATTTATTCATGCGGCACTCCATCGATTCTCTGCTCTTTATTTCAAGTTCATATTTTGCACACGGCCCTAAAATACACTTCACTTTATGGAGTTTTTGGGGGCGTTTCATTACGCAAATCATCTGACAGAAGCAGGCGCTCAGTTTAGGCTGCGGTGGGATTCATCAACATGAAGGCTTCCACGCACCTTTCATGAATCAGACGATGACTTTTCTTATTTTGGCTCGGATGCCTTCTGGTACACAAAAATGTAAGTAGTACGCAAATATTGATGACTGAGGGACAACGTCACAAAGCAGGAAGAGATTAATGTGAATATGAATGAATAATAAATGTGTATTATGAAGCCGGAGGAGACGATGGCGCTTTGGAAAACACACACAGGACGTTTCACACTCACGCACGCCCACACACACACACACACACACACACACAGGAACAACAGATATCTAGAGGACACAGAATAAAAGATTGAAAGGAGGGAGAATAAAAGAAGATGAGAGAATTTGCAGGCCAGCAGAGAGGCAGACACACTCGGTGGGTAACCAGAGTACAAACTAATGGAGGAAGGGAGAGAGGAAGTGAGAATTATGGGGATAAAATCGCCGGTGTGCGATGTTGAAACGTCCTGGTGTCTGACTGAGCTGGCAGGGCCGGGGTGGGGACGTGGCGGTCTACATCATCGACCGGACAGCAGTGGGGTAAAAAGTCTTAAAGGGCATTAAAAAGCCAAACTTCTCACTAATAACCATCCGTTTCTTCTGTCACAAATCATCTGAACCCTTCATCGTTTCCATCATCTCGCAGTGTTCGTATCCTAACCTGTGTTCTGCCACCAACTGTCCGTATGTGGACTTGTGTGTCGTATCTTAGTCCGGTACCTTCGGACGCTTTGTGATACCTCGTTGTTCCTTTTTTTAAGTTTATAGCATTTTCGCAAACAGTCAGCACAAACCAGAGTTCCACAGCCCCAAGTGGAGTAAAAACATCTAGAATAAAATAAAGATGATGATGATCAAAGCCCTAATAAAAGCACCGGATAAGATAAAGCTAACGACCGTATAAAAGTGAGTTTTAAGTTAGAATGTGCTAAATTATCGATATCAGCACAAATGGAACATAATGCAGATTAGATTGTGTAAATCTGCGATATATCTGCGTACGTGTACCTATATAACTTGACATCAGATCCATGACATCTCTGCTCTCTGCTGCCCCTGGTAGTGATGAAACCTTTACGTGTGCCTTCAGCGATCCCATCCGGCGCTGTGGAGAGTTCCATCGGTGACACATCGTGTCATCCAGTGAGAGGAACAGTACGCTGTGTTTGTCCTGTTTTTGAACGCAGAGTCCCTGGAAACTTTCCCAGCTCAAATAGCAAAAACAGGGCAAAATACTTTTATTTCCCACTTTTCTACTGCAGGCAACAGACTTGGTATAAATGTGATAAAACTCAAAACTCTCTCTCTCTCTCCCTCCTCTCCTCTCTATCTGTCTCTGTCCCTATCTTCCTCTTTCACCCATCTATGTCTCTCTTATTCTTTCTCTCTCTGTCTCTCTTACCCCGGAGTGTCTCTGTGTGTGTTTCTGTGTGTGTACATATCATGATGTTGATGTTGCCAGGGGAGTCGTGTCTCAGAGTCTCTCACTTTTCATTTTCTCACTTTTATTTTTGGTATTATGGTTGCCACAGAAACCCCTTACCTATCTGTGTGTGTGTGTAATGTGGTGTAATGTGATGCAGCATGTGACTGCCGTGCGCGTGTGTGTACAAATATAACACGTGGTGTGAAGAGGAGAAGTTAAATGCTTTCATTTATTCTTTGAAACGTGATGAAGTTCACTGAACAAACCTTCATTTTCATCTTCTGTTCTGTTTCCCCATGTGTCTGTCATCCAGCTTGTCGTTGTCTATTCATCTGTATCTTTGTCTCTCTCTCTCTCTCTCTCTCTGTTTTAAATATATGTTCTCTCAACGCTCTTCACAGCTATTTTTTTCAACCTAAAAAAAAACAACTTTACATGTCTAAATTTACCTGTACACTGTTCGTGAAGACTTCAGACTAATTATATAATCCACTGAGAGCCGTCCCACATCCAGTTTACATCTTTACTATCTCTCTTCTAAATCCGGGTTGATGTGCAACGTGGGCATTGTTGATGGATTTATTATATTATTATACTTTGGTTTGAAAAATCAATAAAGTTGATTAAAAAAACAAAAATCACTCAGAAAGTTTTGTTCCGAAATGAGTTCAGCTGGTTCAAAGCATCACTCCGTTTATGTTATCTTGTCTTGGTTGGAGTCTCTGGATTATGGACTGAATAAATGTTTTTATTCCTAATACCACAGGAATACAGAGTGAATGTATATATTTTTTATGACTGTTACCACAGGAAGAGGAGTATTTTCACACGACGTGGCTGCGGAGGCCGTTAATCTCATCTCTCCTCCTGCCGACATCCTCTCATCTCCTGACAAATGTCGGCGAGGAGCTGCATGGAGTGCTGTTTATCTTCACTATCTGCCCGAGCACCTCTCATCTGCCTGGCTTCCCTTGTCCTCCGTCTCCATCCTCCTCTTCTTTTTAACCCTCCATAAATTTCTGTGATGGCCTCCTTGTCCCCTGTTTGATCTCTTCATCTTCTCAAATGAGGAAAAACCTCATTTCTTGTCTTCAGGCCACCTCCACGTTTCCCTCTGTCACTTCATCATTTTCCTCCCACCTGTAACGGCTGTTTAGCTTCAATCTCTCAGCCTCCCGCTCAATGGGACCGACTCGTTTTTCTTCGTTCTTACTGCTTGCTGGACATACGCCACAGTGGAATTCCAAAATTGCCCTTGGTTGTCTTATTGGCACTGTGTGTATTTTGTGGCGGACTATCAACAGGTAAAATTGATCCAAATCCAAAGTTTCTCAATCAGCCTCAAAACACACAACTCTGCTTGTTTCCCAGGTCTCGCACCGATCTGGTGTTGTGCGGTCTGGACCACATGAGCTCATCTACTGTAGATTGTCAGCAGTGCTGGGGTTTAGACAAAGGATGGGTCAGTGGTCCCATTTATGACATCACTGTAGATTCCACCACAGATGAGTCGGCTCACACCAATGTGTCGCTAAACGGATGCTGATGGGATGTTCTCACCTTTATTTCAACATCACAACACCGCTACCCAAGTCATCAGATCTGTGTTTATCTTGAGTTAATGTTTGTTGCCTTTTTTTCCTCATGGTGTGATAAATGGTTTGTTTTCTACTTGTGTTGCTGTGGGTTACCGTAACTGTAGATAACGTGGAGGGCGGCTCATACGGAGCGGGGTCATCGGGTTTCCACAGGGAATCTGCGTGTCACTCGACTGATTAACACACTCTGAACTGTTTGGTATAGACTGCTACAATACACTTTATACAATAGGAGATGAGCTAGTTCTGGCGTGGCCCCCTGCTAGTGGAACAAGTTATCACATGACCTTCGACCGCAAATGAAAAAGTGCCAGATAAATCCTTTATACAGGCAGAAAAGGTCAAATCAGAGGACGAGCAGTCGGTCCTTGAAGGGGATCAGAGCTCTTTGAGTGACGTCTGCTATAAAACTGATGGAGGAGTCTAAGAATGATGTCAGTGTGATTGTAAAATAATCTGAACTAAACTGAAATGATGGAGAGAAAAAGATGAATCACCGCAGAGATGAAGGCAGAGTGACAAATGTAGAGAGATAAAACACTGATGGAGGGAAAGAATGAAGCTAAACGGCACAGACACCGAGGGCGAGCGAGAGAGAGAGGCAACCCTTTTGTTTGGAGCCCTCCTGCCACAGCCGCAACAATTTACATGACGGCCACGCCTACCGCCAGCCGATTGGCCCGCAGAGCCGTCCGACTCGGTACCACCCACGCACCCTCCTACGCCACACTCCAACCAATCAGGACTTCAGACAGGGGATGCTCCAACTGGGCGAGATAGGGGAGAGGGTGAGAGCGCCGAGTAAATGATGATGTTGGCACGAGTGCTGATGAAGAGTCAGGAGGCATTTGTGGGGCGGCTCTGCCCTCTGGTGGCGCTGGTGTGACGTAACACACACACGACACAGGAAAAGAAATGTTAGCAAAAGTGAAGAAATACTCCTCATGACTTACATTCTTCCTTTACTCTCTGACTGCCCTCATCCCTTGTTCTTCCTTTCTTTAATTGGTCCTCTCTCCCTCTCGTTGCCCTTTTCTTTCTGCGGCTGTCCAGATGTTCTCCTCTCTTTAATAGTCAGTGAAGGAGCATCTGCCCTCTAACCATCTCCCACTGTGCTGATGTCAGCAAACCAGGCTGTGTGTGTTGGTGTGCGTGCGTGCGCGCGTGCGTGCGTGCGTGCGATATTTGGTCAGTAGGTGTATAGAAGCGCATGTTGTGTCTCAGCAGCACAGAAAAGAAAATCAATGTTGAACTGTGGTCAGAGATTGCACATAAAGCAGATATACACACACATACACACCGACACACACTGTACTGAACATCCAGTACGATTCACATGGCCGGCCAGCTGACGGCAGAGTTCAGCTGTAACGTACTGACATGTAGCCAGTCCAGCTGAGGCTCATGGGAATCCATTCATTATTTCATGAACTCACTGATGTCACATATGTGAGGAACCGGATGAAAAAATCACTGTTTCCACAGTCGGAAGAATCCCGCTAAAGATGATCCATTATACAAAACATCCCAAACAGAAAAGTCAAGGACAAATCAAGCTAGAATCAGAGAAAAGAATACAATGAATCTTTTTTTTATATATTTTCTTGAAATCCTCCATTGTGTTATCTTGTGATTGTCGTACGATTCTTCAAGTTAAATTCCACACTGACATTTATGAATCGGGTTCAGTCTGCAGGGTCAAAGTTGTCGCCTGATTAGTTTTTGTTTTTGTTTTCTCTTCAGGTAGCCATCGGGAAAATGTACGAGACGCAGAAGATCATCGTGGAGAAGTAAACACTCCTGACCAACGCACAGACGGAGCAACTCTAACAGAGGATTGGGCAAGGAGACAGGAAGTGACATCACAGACACCACTCTGCATCCCTACCTGCTTCCTCTTTAAGTCAAGACAGTTTTTCTCAACCAAGGGGGGGTGGCTTGAAATGCATTGTGGGAGATGGAGGACCGAGTGAACATGTGAGCTGTGGGAAGCAAGCATGCCAACAGAATCACTTTGAAAAGATTAAAGTAATTTAACTGATGACAAGAAGTAAAAAGAAAGAAATTAAAGAATGGAATGATTACAAAAGGTGTGGAATAATTATGAAAAATCAGGCATTTGTGAAAAATCTGATGAGCTCTTGAAACCTAAGGGAAAAGGAATAACCCATCTTTTCAGAAGTTAAACTATTCCTTATTTTTCCCCTTATTATTTGGGATTAATCTGACCAGAATCACCTGCGCACATCCCGGCTAGTTTTCTGTCTGCGTCCCTTTTCTTTCGTGTTTACCTTGTGGAGGCGGAGCGCCGGTGCCTGATGAAGCAGACGGGTCGTGGGACCCCTCCTGTCGGGTGACCTGAGCAGCCCTGTGTTTATTATTCAGAGTTGAAGGCCGAGTTTATGTTGACTGAAGTCTCAGATTAGAAAAAGTTGAAAAACCTGTAATCTGAGTCTAAATATGTGCTTTTAAGGATACAGAGCGGCTGCTGTCAGAGGTCAGTGGGTCAGGCGCTGCCCCTCCCAAACCATGTTAGATTTTTTTCTTTTGGATGTGTGTGTGTGTGCGTGCGTGTGTGTGTGTGCATATGTGTAGCAGCCATACTGTCGAGTTGTCAAATATCTATAGGAATCAAATAAAGATGATATCACTCTGCCCTGTCTGCTGAGATTTGAAGGTTTTCACTCTTAATCCAGGTCTTGCAGGCTCAGCAGAGTATCCCAGATGTTCCTCTCCCTGGTCACGTCCTCCGTCTCTTCCTGGGGGATCCCAAGGTGTTCCCAGTCCAGACGGACGTGCGTGGAATGCTGCCCAGTTCGATGCTGAATGACCTTAGCTTTCCGCCTCAGTTCTCCCTTGACTGTAACAGATGGATACATTGTTTTCATCGCAGCAGACACTGCAGCAGTTCTTAAATTTATTTCACTCTCCATCCTGTCGGCCCCAATTCAGCTCCTTCATTTCGGGCTTCAAATCTCTCCCCACCTGATGCAACAAATTCACAGAGCCGCAGTGACCAGAGCTTCAGAGATAATGTCGCCGTGCAAACCCGTTAACAGCTATTAGTCTCTGATTGTAATTAAAACCCCTCGGAGCATCTGCGCGTCTGCCTGACCGTGAGCGGATCTGTCCACCGCACGCAGCGCTGTGTTTTGGGATGTGCTGCTAAAGGCTGTGTTTGTAGGTCAACACTCTCTGTCACGCACACATGGAGTGATCTGAGAGGTGAGTTTGGGTTCGAAGGTGAAGCCGGTGACTGACCAGCAAAGGGAACAGCGGCTGCTCATAATAGAAGCTGAATTATCTGTTAGTTTGAGGATGAGCAGGGTGATTCGCCAACAGGTGGAAAGATCACATTACCCAACCGGTAATGACCATTTCATCAGTCAAACACACAGTTATTGCAGCTGTGCACGGGATCATTCCGGTCCAAAATACACAGGTCAGGAGTGAGGCTTCAGTTTGTACTGCTAATATTTGTTTACTTTTACTTTAGAGTATTAAATTCACAGCCATTACTTTTATTGCCGCACTTTATTTTATGCTACATTGTATTACTTTTACTCCAGACCGGGCCTTACTGTGCTCTGATTCTGTTTACTCTCAGTCGAAACACGTACATGTCAAACTCAAAAAAACCAACTCAGTTCTTAATGTCTTAAAAACTGTCTCTGTGTGTGTGTTTGTGAGTGCATGTCAGACTGATGACCTGTACGTGTTAACCCTGCCTCTCCTCCAAAGTCACCGTTATTTGTGTAGCCTAATATCAAAGGCCTTCACAACCCAGCCAAAGCTCTGTAGGAGGACGAGGATAAACTCCTCTAAAACGAGAACAGGTAACATGAACATGAGAGAGGAAATTCAAAGATTTGATCTCCTGGAACATCCAGATGTGCAAGTTGGCAGCTTCTCTCTTGGTCAGCCTCAAGACCAGAAAACTAAGAGACTGATGAACCGTTAATATTTGATACATGAGAGTCATATCAAGGTAGAATTGGAACGGTGGTGCTATGTGAATGAGCTGTGAGAGGCAGTGATGTTATGAAATAATATGTGTATGAGGAGGAGGAGGGCCTCTCTGTTCTATCGACTCTATAGACTTTGTCTGGTATGAGATAATGTACAGTATAGGCTGTAAAATATGAAAGATCAATGAATAACTTCAGGAAGGAGCAACAACAACAACAACTTATGTTTGAGTTTATTTTGTTTTGGTGAATATTAAAAACAGTCATGACTTTAAAAATGCAATAGTTAATGATAATCGTATTTTACTTTGTCGTTAATTTATCAGTGATTTGATGCGTTTTTGGCCCTAAAGTGGTCAGGTGGTAATGTTTGTCAATTTTTTGCATAATAATCGCAACGAGATGTTTTGGAGTGACCCAAATCAAATTATACAAAATGATGAGCTCATGAATTACAGATGAGCTGTTTGGGTTCAGTCATTTGAACAGCTGATGTCACACTGAGATACGGGCTCCTTAAGTCAACACTGTCTATTATTTAATTTACAGGAACAAATCATTTGGGTTCAATTATTAATGCAGGGCTGTAAAAGGAGACAAAAGAACGCTGTGGTGCCAGAACTTGGCTGACAGACTGCAGAAAATGCTCATCAGATTTTTATTGACAAAATCATTGTGTATGGTTTCCACCACATTAATACATTCATCCACATTTGATCATTTGTTTGCACTGTAAATTAATTGCTCTCTTCAAAACATTTATTATATTACAATTTTGCTGTAAAAATCTGTTTGCTGTCATAAGAAAAGCAAAAACTCCAAAGAAAATGGTCCAAATGGGTGTGTGGTGCTGTCTTTCGTACAAGTCGTTCCTCAGTTCTGAGCTGGAACTTTCCAGTACTCAAGAAGTGGAAATCTCAATCAGTGTCTTTCAGCCAAAATCATAGTTCGTGTCCTTCACAACACAATTTGTGAGTTTGCACTCAGAAGTTTTTGTTGTGGATGATATGCATCTTCAGCTCGTAGAGGCACTTGAGGGTCATTCAGAGGTCGGAATCAATGAAACTAAAAGCTGTGTGCGCTTCCGTTGTTCCCCTTGGCGACCATCCGAGGAGAAGCGAACATGATGGATATTCACTACAGCAGCTACATGTTTCTGTCAGCAAGCGGGCGTTTACGCGGGATGGAGAGCCTTATGTAGGGATGGAGAACTGTTTCCGGGGGTGGAGAGCCTTTACGCGGGGATGCAGAGCCTTTACGTGGGCATGGAGAGCCTTTACGCGGGCATGGAGAGCCTTTACGCGCGGATGGAGAGCTTTTACGCACTGCTCAGGTGGCATTAAAAGCGGCGCTGACGAAGTTGGCGGTGCTGGGTAAGCAGTGGTACTGGAGGATGTAATTCTGACCCCCGTTGTTGTCCCAGAATTCCGCGTTCTCACCCCTCAGGTACACGGCGAAGTGGACGGAGGAGCTGGGGTCCATGAAGGGCGGCGGGTACATGGTGAAGCTGTAGCGCTCTCCGATATAGCCCGGCTCGGTGTGATCCTCGGCCGTGGGCAGAGCCTGCGTGTCCACGTGGGACAGCCAGTCGTTGAAGGTGTAACGGACCCCCACCTCTTTGCGGTCGCAGCCGGGCCACACGCGGATCAGTCCCCGCACGTCGAACTGGGTGATGGTGATCTTCTCCAAGCAAACGCCCAGCTGCCTGGCTCTGAGCTCCGTCTCCCGGGGCTCCGGGAAGCAGGCCACCAGCCGGTCGATGGTCAGACCGGACCTGAACCCTGCGCACAGGCTGCCTATGAAGTCCTGCTGATGGGGAGGGAAGCTCTTGTGCCTGGACAGCACTTTGCTCGGGATCTGCGGCTCCTCTTGTGAGCTGAAGTGCTTGACGCTGGCTAGGTCCAGACCCATGGAGTCCGCGAACTTGACCCGCTTCCTCCCGTCGTTCACCAGCAGCGCGGGCAGAGACTTGGCTCTCCGCCTGTCTCTCATAAATTTCTCCATTTGAGACGCAAACATTTCGTCGTCCAGATCTTCCTCCTCCTCCTGATCAAAATCCTGCCCGTTCTCCACGTGCACCGCCGCCCCCAGCTCGGAGGATTTCCCACGGGAGGTTGCGTCTCCTCCCCGGTCAAACTGAAGCGGTGAGTCGGACATTTGGGCGCTTGTGGCTCCGCGCTGCCGGGCAGCCTGCGGGCTGTGTGATGTGGTCCGGCACCGTCAGGAGTCCCGGTGCGGGAAGGGGGGTTGATCACAGATAAACGCCCCCCGAGCAGAGAATCGTGTGCGGTACGTGGATTCCAACACGTCACAAACTATCTACGTATCAACTTTCACCTGTTTGTTGTTTACTCGCTACCACAACACAGAGAGTCTGAGGTTACAGGTTTACTGCGGTAAAACTCCGTCCATAACTCATAACACATAACTCAATATAGATAGATAGATAGATAGATAGATAGATAGATACTTTATTCATCCCCAGGGGGAAATTCTTTTGTCACAGCAGCTAAACAAAAAAGCAGAATCAACATCAGATTACCTACATTAATATCCTCAATGTGAGGATATAAAAGGACATTATAATAGAAAGTATCGTAGTGGGAATAAGAAATGTACAGTCTATGTGTTACAGAACAAACATGTTGTAGTGAGTTTATATTAACGGTCACATATTTATCCTCCCCCAAGTTTAGGTTTACTCACCAAAAACAACTCCACGAGTTTTTTTCCCATTTTATTTCATTGCATAAATCTTTTACTCCAAACCATTCAAAACTTGATCTACATTTTTATTTGAATGAAAAACGCTCAATTCATTTTTTTTATTCTGGTATAGAATAGCCGAATAGATCGTGTAGAATAGTTGTAGATTGATGGTATTTATATATTCCATCACGGTTTATATTAGTTTATTTAGTATATTACTTATTAATAATAGACCTTATAGTATATCTATATCCTCAGGTCATCGTACTTTTTCTACTGTAGATCCACCCACTGTAACTGTACCGTTTCAGGCCATGTGTGCCTTGTTTTGAGTTGTTTTGACTTCTTTTTATTGGCTGTCTTTTGTCCAATACTATGCTCCACGTGATTGAGGCGTAAACGTCGCTATGTTGTTATGTAAGTGTGTTTCGACGTGACTCTTTTCAAAGTGAAGTGCGTCATCCAGCGGACAGTGGATAAACAACACGCGGTCGACGCTGTCGTCATCTTGATGACACGGGACAAGATAATGCCGACAACACCGATCAGAATCTGTAGAGAAAGAGAGACGGAATGTTAGGCCCTCCATTCCATTAACACACCCATGATACAAGGGTCAGATGTTTAGTCACGTCCCGGATGTCACCGATGTGGATAAAGTACCTCATAGTTATACATGAGTAAAAGTACAGATATCTCATTTCAATGACTTTCATATAAAAGTGGCCCATCAGAAAAAAAAACTTGAGTAAAGTCATTTCGCTGCTGATGTTAATTTGACTTCTATATCAAAAGGTGTTTTTTTTTTTAATAATAACCTTCCAGTAGAATATTTATGGCCCACTACAGTACAATCAGAATGAGAAGATTAAAATATAATTGAAATCAGTTAAGAATGATCCGGAGGAGCAGCAGTGAATGGAGCAGAATGGAAGAACGACCAGCGTACAACCGTAATGTGATACAATATCCACTAGGGGGCGACCGTGCATTGCTGAGTCTGTTTCCCAACATCTCGTAGTAAAGAGGAGGAAGAAGCAGACAGCTCCAGTCCAGTAGGTAGCGGTAACGCACCGACAAACAAAAACAAAAAGAGAGTTTATAGTTTGACTTTACACTTTATTTACCTCACAGTCATGAAAACGCATGAGAATTTAATCTTCGTGTGAATTTGTATCCAAAACAAGTGTATTATGAACATTATTACAAGGCGGCATCACACGATCGTTTTAGAAGAAACAGTATAGGCTACTTTTAAAAATGATTCATTCTTTGGCATTAAATCTAGAGATTCTCAAAAAATTGAGAAATAGGTATTGGGGTTGAAAAGATTTATAGAAAATAAGGTGTAAAGGGCCAAAATGTGATTCTGCGTCAGGTTTCTGATTCACGGATAAAACAAGGATACTTCACTGATTTTTGTCTTCACCTTCGAACCAGGACATTGTCCCAGTTTGTCCATCTGTTCAAAGTCTGAAACTTGAGACATAAATATAAAATCAGATCGCTGAGCTTAAACAAAAACAGCTTAAGACTGTATTAAGTCACCAATATATACTACATTGGAATGTAGTGCACACATGGTCAGGATGAAGTGTTTCAGCAAGTTGTAATACTTACTTTTTACCACGAGGTGTCAGCAGTCACTTGTTGGACACGCGATGAATTCAAAATGTCAAAAAGCCCTAAAATAATACAGATTTGACGGTAAAAAATTACTTCATTCCTTTTTGTTTTAACAATGCTGCCTGTTCAGTGTTTTTCTCTTTTTCCTACACTTTCTGAGGGAAATATTTTAAGCTTTACTTCAGCCAAAGTATTTGGGGGCAAATTCCTGTTCTGAAGGTCAAGGTGAAACACTTATTTCAGCAGATGGCACCAGAGGTAGTGAAAGAAGAAAGAAAGAAGTATTTTTCTCTTTAAAAAAGTTTCATTTCTAATTTTGCAGTTCATCCACAAACTAATGTAACACCTCACTCATCTGTAAAGTAAAAAAATATATACAAATCTCTATCTGATCGATTCATTTTGCTTTAATATTTCTATCTGTTCCACACTTAAAGCAATAGTTTTCAAAAATTCATTTTCATTTTCCTGTGCAGTTTTCAGTATTTTGTAGCAGAAAAAACAAACAAACAGGCAGGAAGGATGAACGATTACTGAGTATTACTAATGATTAACAACTAACAACACTTGCCAAGTTATTTTTTTTACGTTTCAGGTTTAATAAATAAAAGGTTAGTAAAGTCATATGATATGACTATGACAAATTATGATCTTGTCACGGTGAATTTGAGACTTTCACTTAGCTGCTGTTCATGTTTATATCGCAAAAACAAAACTTAGCAAAACTAATTTACAGTCAGATACAAAGATATAAAATAAGCGATCTTCATTATACATTCATCATGTGTCTACAAAATTATCCAGATAGATTCATAAGTAATAAAACATCCATACCACAGTCTGAAAATGTCACAGTGACTTTGACAATGTAATTGACTTCATGATGAAAATATCATAAGCACACGATTGGTAAGAAAGCTTAAAATGCATGCTGAGAGATGTATTTATGTGGTGAGAGCAGTGCAGCGTACAATCAATGATCCTGGAGCGACATCACCATCTTAATCATCATCAATTCATGGTTTGCACCAGCTGGCATTGTTACAGGAGCAGGAGTCTACTCTGGGAGGAGGAGCTACAGGAGCCCAACATGACCACTGGCTGATGACAATGGCCTCAGGACCTCCTGATGACATCACAATAGCTAGCCCAATGTTGGTGACATCACTGGTCTTCTTCTTCGGTGTAGATGCGGTATATCAGCGTGATGATGATGCCGATGAGGGTAGCGGGTAACCAGTTGGACCACCAACTGCAGGTGAGGAAGACAACTAGTTAGCCTATCTGTCTGTCTGTCTGCCTGTCTTATCTCTTGACACATCTGGATGACTGACCAACTAACTAATCAACTAATCACCCAGCAAATTGACTAACTTGCCAACAGAGGGGCAAACCAAATAAGTAGTGATCAGTAAACTTATTGACAAGTAAACTTATTGACAAGTAAACTAATTGACGAGTGAACAAATCGATTAACAGGCTACGTACCAAATTAACTAGCAAGTTAACTTACTAACCAATCAGATATCCAGCCACAGAGAAAAAACAAATGATCAAATTATTGAGCTCATAACCTTAGTGACTTACTTGCATATCACTACCTTAAGCCTTAGCTAGCAACAGAACAACTAACTGACTAACTAACTAACTAACTAACTAACTAACTAACTAACTAACTAACTAACCTGTCATCATCCAGCTAGAGTGAAACAACAGATATGATACTGTACTGAAATCTAGGATTTATTTATCATAATTAACAGTGCTGGTTCTGTGTGTGTGTTTGTGTGTGTGTGTGTGTACCTTGACTCGTCAGGAAGGGGGGTCACCAACATTTCCTGCATGACAGATGAGGCATGTTAAACTTAATCATCTTCATCACACAAACAGCACAACATGCAGTCTGATCAGAGCTGTCAGAGGTCATGGCGTAGAGCTGCCGCTTTCTGTTTCTTTCAGGAAGTCGGTCCTCCCTCTGTCCTCTGTCAAAACTGCCAAACTGTCTTCCTGAGATTGGCTGCCAAACTCACATGTGTATAACTGACAGGCCAAACTAAATAACTCAGACATTTAATGAGGCCTTAATATAGAGAAACATCAATGGAGACACATGAACACACCAACGTGTTTGATTTTCTATTTGGTTCCAGAAGATTATAAAGTCAGAGTTAAAATAAATATGTGCAATATTTCTAGAAAAAATTATTTCCTTCATTTCTTCAGGAGTCCTTAACACAAACAAGGCCTAAAAGTGATGTCAATGCCCTGAAAATGATCAATTTCACTAAAAAAAAAAAATCATCTTTAATATTTCTGAACAGCCCCCAAACATAAAATCTTTTTTGTTAAATAATGAGAAAAGTTTCTCCACCTCCATGTTTCCACTGAGTCAAACTGTAAGAACATCATTCTTGGTGATTTGTGTCTCTTACCACAGGTTTGGTGATCTTTTCTCTGTCATCCTGCACAGAGAGAGACACAGATTACATGATGTTGTATTAGCTGTGTGTAGGTGTTTGTTTGAGCACAGATACACACACACATACACACAGAGAGAGAGAGAGAGAGAGTGAGAGAGACACACCGGGTGCAGCTCTCCTATCAACATGCTGCTGGCCATGTCCCTGGCGTCGGTGGAATGTCCAATGTCCTCGAAGCTCTCGGTAGCGTCTCCTCCTGCCTGCTCCCTCAGAACCTCTTCTCCTCCTGGATGCTGACATGCCACACACACACACACACACACACACGTACACATACACAAGTTAAAACCAATTCTGAACATTAAACAATGTCAAGGATGTGGTGGAAGGATTTTGGTATGTTTAGTGGGATGTGCTTTTGTAGTGCTGGAGCAGGCGCAAGATGACCATGAGGAGGACAATCAGAAATGGATTAAAAAAAGTGGTGACAACAGAATCATGACATGTTAGCAGCTGCGATGACATAACGTCAAACATCAGGCAGAGACAAAGCTCAGACTGGACGGAAAACCGGGATCATGACGAGCTTTTGTCTCTGGCTGTGAAGAGCTGCGTCTAAAATATTAAAGACTAATTCACTATAATACATCATGTGTGTGTATGTGTGTGTGCGCGTGTCCTCAAACTGGATGGAAGAGCTTCATCCTCACCAAAGACTGAAGTGAAACAGACGGAAAGCTTCCAAACTGATCACAAACATCAGTCAGTAAATAAAGAAAAATCCAAGTTCTTTCTGTAATCTGAGCTCACTGTAATCGGATTACTCAAACTAAGTATTGTATAGGAGGAAGAACAGGTCCACCCAGAGGTTTCGGCTACAGCTGTGCTGTAATTGAATCAACAGAGTGAAGAGAATGACATTTTTTACATTTCTATCATTCTATTAATGATTAATTGGCCCTTCACTAAAAAGCTAAAATAAATCTTTATAACCTTTGGTGGTTACCTCTGAGTTTAAAGGTTAACTGGATCAAATTTATCGCTGAACAAATACAATTTAAAATCCAAAATAATGACCAATGCCTCCTAACAGACAAAGGTTAAATACACAAAGGGATTCATTGGACATCACTCTAAAATTACGGAATAATCCTAAAATGTGTGCACTAACTCCACCTCCTCCTCCATTCTCTAATCTATGAGCCAACTGTTGATTTGGACTTATTTACTTCATTTTTTTAGTCACTTCAGTCTAAATCTGTAATCCAATCGTTGTGTTTTGTTCTATAAAAAAGGGGCTTTTTGCAGATCACATCCTTCTTTCAGAATCAGGATTCAGCACTTTTAGTATTATCTGCTGATTTTATGTGCAACCTCCCAAACTCTACAATTGTAAGTTCATTTAGTTTACCTGAATATATTATAAATTATATGCTGTTATTTTTCCACTCACCTTTTGAACACAAGTTGAGTGAATTTCAGTATAAAAAAACAACAACATTTGGATGCATGGATGAATATTTTATTGGGGAGGTCTCTGTTTCAAATACAAATATCCTGTCTGTTGTAGTGGTCTACTACTTCTAGCTGATTGGACCTGGAGATATCAGCTATCACCTTAAATTTTCTTTACTTGTTCATGCAGTTTGGCGTTACTTATTCATATTGATCTGATCTTACAGTTTATCAAACAGCCCTTAAATGACCAGAGTTCTTTAGTCTAACATTGTAGTATTTTGTATCACTTTTCTGTTCAAAAACCACACGATGTAGTGAATGAATCTCGCCCCATTTATTCCTCCTGGAATTCCACAGGTTGCTCGTCGTAAATCTGTGCCAGCAGGAAAAAGTGATATGAAATCGGTTTTATCTAGTTTCTCACCTCTTCCAAAAACTTGGAGACGTCGTAGACTTTATAGTTGATGATGATCCACGTACGTTTAGAGGTGTTCTGTTCCTCGACTTCTGACAGTCTGAAATACTTCACTGGATCCTGCGCACTCTCCTTATTTTCACCCATTTTCTCTGCTTAATAAACTTTTAATAGACAAAATTCTGTCGTCGAAAGCAGCTAATCGTGTTACGTAATCCGGAGAAGTTTGTCGCTATCGTGACTTTGCACATCTACAGCGACCATTTACCCCAGTTTCTCCAAGTACGAGTTCTAAATTCCATCCGCGATTTTTCTGGTGTCAATATTTAACAATACACACTAGGAAGCTTCCGGTTATTACTTTCAAAACAAAAACCGTTTTTACGCCAGCAACATGAAAGAACTTTGCATATGAGGAAGAACGTTTAGTCAGTGATAATACACCCATTCCATGTAATAATGCTGTTTGGATGAGCAGTTGAAAACAAATTTTAAAAATTGGCTAAATTTGTTTGAAAAGCGGTAAAGATGGTTGTACAAACAGTTGACACATTCATTAGTTCAACAACATTTCAATGGTCATATTTGACTATACTCCAAGGAATTTACATTTGATGATGATGATGATGATGATGATGATGATAGATATTTTATTCATCCCGAGAGAAATTCGCATCTTCCAGCAGTATCCACAAATTCAACATACAGAATAAAGTTCAAATACACAATAAAAGACATCAGAAAAGGACATTGGAACAGGCAAGCAGTGAGAACTACACACTCTAAAAGGCCTGCATTAAAAACTACAAATCAATAAATAAAAAAGTAAAAAATAATGAATAAAAAAGTGGTTAAATACTGTCTGAATTGTGCAAATGTACTGTCCAAATGTGCAGGGTGTGCAGTGTATATTGCAAGAGTTTAAGAGTTTATTGTGAGTGTTATCTCCTCTGTGTGGAGTTATAAAGCCGCATGGCATGGGGGAGGAATGATTTCCTCAGTCTGTCGGTGGAGCAGGATAGTGACAGCAGCCTGTCAGTGAAGCTGCTCCTCTGCCTGGAGATGGCGCTGTGCAGTGGATGCAGTGGATTGGCCATGATTGACAGGAGCCTGCTCAGCGCCCGTTGCTCTGCCACGGATGTCAGGCTCTCCAGTTCTATGCCCACAACAGAGCCCGCTTTCCTCACCAGCTTGTCTAGTCGTGAGGCATCCCTCTTCTTGATGCTGCCTCCCCAGCACACCACCGCATAGAAGAGGGCGCTCTCAACAACAGTCTGGTAGAACATCCGCAGCAGTTCTTTGCAGATGTTGAAGGACGCCAGCCTTCTGAGGAAGAACAGTCGTTGTTGTCCTTTCCTGTACAGAGCGTCCGTGTTGGCCGTCCAATCCAGTTTTCCATCCAGCTGCACTCCCAGGTATTTATAGGTCTGCACCATTTCCACACAGTCACCATTGATGCATACAGGCTTCGGGCGAGACCTGGTTCTCCTGAAGTCCACCACCAATTCCTTTGTCTTGG
>OMNV01019733.1:2428-12726 GCA_900303265.1 Brotula barbata
ACGGCTCTTGACAAATCCGCTCTGTGACATAACCATAAACAAACGAAGACAGCGGCGTCCTCCCTCATTCACAAAAGTGCTGGTCACACTCAAAGCTCCCGGGGGAAACAGCTGGCACGCAAAGGGGCCCCCGGGGGCCGGCAGCGTGGAAGAGCGGCGGAGCGGTGGTCGTAAAACATAAAACCTGCCCGACCAAGACCAAGCACAGCCCCTGGATTTTACAAGTCTGCCACAGAAGAGGCACAAAGAGGGAGGAAGACGAACGATCCCACTGACAAAAATAAAAGACCAAAATGATTCAGATTCAAATTCAGTTGATACCATACGAATAAAAAAGTACCACTTTACTGTACTTGAACGTTTCTCCTATAAATTCCTGCTACATTTTAGCGGGACATATTGTGCTTTTTACTCCATTACATTTATCCGATAGCTTCCGATAGATAGAAGTTACTTTGAAGATTCAGATTTTACATCTTGATAAGATCGACAAATATCTCAATCCTTTAGTCTTTCGTTCCTCTTTCAGCAAATCTGAACGTATGAAACCTGTAACTGTGGAGAGACAGCGTTTTACCTGACCTACTCATCGTCACTCATCATCAGTCCTTCTCTTAAATGATAGTTTGTCTGTACCTGATTGCATTTAGAACACGGAACGTTAACTTTTAAAGGAGCACTTTTACATTAATAATGGATCTGCACGCCATTGTTAACCTACGATGATGGATATGTTGGTTTATTTACCCAAACATTTCACCATTATTCCACCAGGATTTATGGGCCCAGTTTAAGTAAAAAGTCCTCCTGCCCTCCTTGAGCCTCCCCCATCTCATCTCAGACTGAAATACTCAGTCCAAATGTTTAATACTGCTTGTCTGACACAAAACGGTGTGGGTCAAATGACATTTATGAGCAAATCTGAGTTGTTTTAATCTGCTCGGAATACAAGACGAGCGGAGCTGAACGCGTCGATTCAACCAACATGGAGTCTTTTTAACCTCGATCGAAGCACTCTGACCTTCAGTCGAAGGCCACCCACGGGGAAAATCCACCCCCTTACCACAAAAAAACTTCAAAACAAACACCCCTGACTCCAAAACTTCCATACGGTCTAATAATGAGCTCCAACATTCAACCTTTAGAAGTTAGATTTCAACCAAAACTTCATTGGCACAGCCGAGTGAGGAGGTTTGAGACTGGCAGTGATCTGTGCTTGTCATTTACCTCCCTGTGGTGCAGTGATAGTTTAGATATAGATGTCAGTTGTGCCGGCTCAGTGATTTAGGAATGTGTGTCTCATTCATGTAAGATCGTGCGTTCATTCTTCAGAACATTTGCATTACAATACACACAGCAGCAGCCTGTCATTTAAAGATCAGATTCTGCGTGGATGGAGAATCGGCACCGACATAAACCTTCCCCCTCATCCATCATGTGTACAGTTTTTGAGCAGCCGCAGTACATCTAGCATAGGTGCAACCAAAAGTCCCATTCTGCGACTAAAAACACGGTTGTGTGCCGACAAACACACCGACAAAGAGAATCGTCCCTCAAAGTTTCCGCTGAGAAAGTATTTTTGTGTGTGTCTTCACGTCCGGATGCAGACATTAAATATCCACCAAACCAAAAGAGTGTCATTTTAGATTAACAAGACCTGGGAGCAATACTGACAGGGTATTAATGTTATGTATAAATCCACACAATCCATCACAGATGGATCCCGCAATATAACCGCACTAATCAAATGATTGATCCTAAACAGCTCAAACTCTGTGTGCCTCATTTTTAAATCCAGATTAATCTAACAGTTACCATTTAACGCACTATGTAGGACATAACCATGATATTACCGCGTATATAATAGCAGTAAAATTGATTAACTAATATAATTGTATAAGAATTGTGACATTAAAAAAAAAGGTATCAATGTCAGATTATTAATCTTGAGTATGCTGTACAATGAATGTACAGGTGTGTTATGTCAGATTTATTTCCCATGATAATGACAGTGATGATGACACAGATTAACTGACTGTCCCTGAACACAGTCTGGCATAAAAAACTAAAACTTTATTCAAACTGTTTTCTACCAGGTAATGACAGAAATATGACCACAAACATCACCTCAGATCCCAGTGACGCCGTCAGATTATGGATTATTATTTTGAATGAGGCACCTTATGAAGTCTTTCAAACACACTGGTCTGTCTGCATTGATCTACTTTAAACGATAAACTTTAAAACGCTGACTGCTCAAATACTCTTCTAAATCACAGAAATTCTACATTTTGTGTTTACACCAGGCAGGATTAGATGTGAGTCAACTTTGGTTTACAAATATCTTTCACTTGATATCGACTTTCAGTTTAACCGTTTGTTTTCTGATGCCAAAGCATTTTCCTGTCATTTGAACTTCATTTGGTTTTTTTTCTGTCTTTCTGTCTTCGGGTTTATCGGATGTTTTATTCTTTTTCCTCTGTTCTGAGATGTAAAGTGCTGTTTACCTGTTTATCTTTTTGGAATATTTGCTCTTTGGGACCAGAAACTCTGGACGTGCGTCAGCTCAGCTCTGCTGCTTCTTCCCGCAGGACAAAATCAAATAAAATCCTCATATTTCAGCACATTTCCTCCATGGCGCCCGGTCCAGGTGAGCAGCGTGTGTGTGTGTGTGAGTGTGTGTAGCGTGCGTGCGCCCAGGTAAAGCGCCCTCAGAGTAGTGACTAACTTTATGATAGGCTCGGTGTCTTCAGCGCTCCGAGGCCCCGCCCCCGCTGCTGTCACTCGGCTGAAGATGCGCCCTCCTCGGCTGGAGGTGAAAGAGCGACTCCGATCTGGGAACAACCGTGGTGTTCAAACTGTGGTTTGTGGACCTAGAGGGGTCCAGGTCAAACACTGCCTGTGAACATTTTTTTAATGATTAACACTCTGCTCCAGGTTTTATTTCATTTTAATATAATTTTGTGTAGTAATCAGCGCTCTGCCCAGTTTACATTTTTCATTGTGTTCCTTTTTGTCATTCAAATCATCAAATCATTTTGAAAGTGCTACACCTGTAAAATATGATCTATCTATCTATCTATCTATCTATCTATCTATCTATCTATCTATCTATCTATCTATCTATCTATGTATCTATCTATCCATCTATCTATCTATCTAGGTGGACTGAATGTTATAAAAAGAACTGTTGCTAAAAATGAAAGAGTCTTGGTGCTACGGCTCACCTGGTAGAGCACATGCATACAGCAGCGGTGCAGGTTCGATTCCGACCTGTGCCCTTTGCTGCATGTCATTCTCTCTCTCTCTCTCTGCCTCGTCTATCTCTCTACTGTTCCTGTCATAATGAAGCAGAAATGCCAGAAAGAACCTTTCAAAAAAGTCTCGTCTTGTGAAACACAGAGTTGCATCAAGATTCAGTCGTTTTATTTAACAGTTAACAGTTTCACAAGACCGTACACAGTAAAAAGGGCTCACAGCTGACGGTACCCATGAATAAATGACCAAAGGAGGAGGGAGAGAATAGGGAAACACTGACTGACTGTTTAGGGCCAAAGTCTTACTGCACATCAGACCGTCATCAGTGTCTATGTAAGTATGAGAAACAAGAAATGTATTTTTATAGTCCTGACCCACTGGATGTATTTTCAACATGTGTGTGCAGATCTTGTCTAACTGTGTCTATCCTGTTTTAAGATCAGTTATACTATTGTTGGTTTACTCTCAAAATGACAAAATAAGATACGTTTGATATGTGTGATACACCAGTTTAATCCACTCGGATAACTTTTATCCACTTTACATGATGAGGTTTTGTATATTAAAGTCAGTATTGCTACATGTACTGTATATAAATACATATATAAATACAAAAACATCATTAATTATGTATCTAATAAAGTATCTATCTATCTATCTATCTATCTATCTATCTATCTATCTATCTATCTATCTATCTATCTATCTATCTATCTATCTATCTATCTATCTATCTATCTATCTATCTATCTATCTATCTAGCTATCTATCGCTCTCTTCTCTCTCTATTTCCTTGCTGATAGAAACTTATTCTTATGGTAGTTGATCCTGAAAAAACTTATTAAACTTTAAGACCAGCTTCATTTTTTATAATTTTGAATACAGATTATTGTGTTATTTCTACAGCAATACAACAATGTCAAACAATGGAAAGATCTGTATGTAGTACATTAAAATCACAGGCAGTGCAGTAAAACAATATTGTGACAATTTGACAATTTGAGGTCTTTGAAAAAACACTGACAAGACAGTATACAAAGGACAGTCATTTATTTTATAATGATATGAATATTAAATGAATTAGTAAGCCATGACATAAATTAATGGGATTTAGCTTTTAAATATTTGAGATTCCTTGGTTAGCATTCATTTCAGTTACACAGAAAGACGAGAAAGTAGAAGGAAAATAAGAACAAAACGCAGTAAAGGTATAAATACACACAAAAATGCCAAATGGAACAAAATAATACTAAAACAATCTACAGATTGAGATAAAAAAAAGTTTTCAAAGACAGTAGACGTGAGGGAGCGCATGCAGAATGACTGACAAAACAGTTATTGCACTTTCAATCACATATTATTCTGTACCCATACGTAGTACTCATATTACTCACTTTACTCGTGACTCATATTACCAGATCATACAGCTTTTCAAGCATATTTTGACACAAGTTGCCAAAGTTGGGGCTACGTTTCCCACAGTGCACGGCGTTGGTGCTGTAACGCGGACAGGTGGCTGGCTGCAGCCTGTGAATCAGAGAGTTGAGACCTGGAAATCCTTTGATTGCTGACACTCCTGAGAGGTGGTTAAGCTTCAGCCAACACAGGCAAAATAAACACATATGCACCTCTTACTTTGCAAAAAACGCACACTTCATGCTCACCAAGGACTGCAGGACTGCTTATGGACAAAAACAGGAAAGTCCAAGTCTGGACAGCTAAAGAATCACTTTTTATTTGTGCTAAATTTGTTGAATTATTCCCAAGTGGCAACTGTTGCAATACGTCAGAGAGTGATGGATGGCGATGGCTTTGAGTGTGCATCACACACACACTTAATCGTTTTTTAACATCATCTTCCTTTGAGGCTTTTTCAAATTTCATCTCCCGGCTGAGTTAATTCCTTTCCTGTCACAGCATGTTGGTGGAGCAGCTTCAAATCAACTGACAAACACAGACCACAGACAGGCCGGCGGGAAGTCGCTTCCTATCTGCTCCGCTCCTCTCTCTCTCAACCAGCACTTAAGAAATGCTGAGTTCGGACTGATTGTGCGACAGGGATATCAGGGGATCACAAGCCAAAGGTGATTCACCGCGTCTGTCTCCATCGATTCGTCTTTATTTCACACAGATTGCACAAAATCAGTTCCAAGCTGAAACTTTTGTAGCACCTGCTTTGACTTAAATGTGTTAAAACGTGTATACATGCAGAATTATTGAAGTTAAATGACATAATTCAATGTCTTGGAATATAAACCTAATTTGAGAAATTTGTAGCAGCAAGAAAATATTTTTTTACTACAAAATTCAAATCAATAGTGACATTTTACAGTACGGTCTCTTTCATGAATTCAGCCTCAATTAGATATTCGATTTATTTTCATTGTTGGTCTCCCCTTTGTGTCATGTGTATGCACACATACAGTAGAGGAGATCAGGCCACTGAAGACCACACACCACGTCTAAATGGTGTTTACCAAGGCCTTTAAATAGTCATGCATATTTCCTCATGAATACAAAGAGGCACGATCAAAACAGCACCGTTTAATAACGTTTAATTACAGTGCAATCTCCAGTCAGGGCTTACAAATTCACCTAATGATTTAAAATGTGTTTAGATAGCTTGTTTGACAGTTTTTCAACATTTCTGTTCCACCAAATGTACAACTTCAAAAACTTGATGATCCCCCAAAAATTGTTCTGAGAAAAAGTAAACCCAAGGCTCTTATAAACAGTACTGATATAATGACATCTTCATCAATCCTGTGAAATCCATGTGAACGTCTTTGTGGTGAAGTGTGGTGAAGTAATCTGTGTCTGCCCTGGAGGATTACAACCAAACCTACCCACTTTATTTAAGCAACTAATTCTATACCGTATATGATTTGACAAAGAATACAAACAACGTAGGTAGACCTACACAATAGATACATGTAACCAGAAGTAAGCATAGGCTACAGCTAATCTAAGAGTGACTTTAAGAGCTCTTAATTAAAAATGATTCCCAAAGATTTATTAGATAGTTTTGACAGCTGCCATTAGAGTTGCATTATGACTCTTCAAAACTTACAGGAAGTAAGACGCCTTTGAAAAGTATTTGATAACTATTAAGCAATTATAAGATCGTGTCTTGCATGTTTCCATAAGTTCCGTTGCCCTACCCGTTCAGTGATATGCCGTGTCATTGCTTATTAGCTATTGTATGTTTAGTTTTAATTAGCAATCGTCAGTTTGACAGACAGGTATTCAAAGTTAGGACATGACCAGACTACAAAAAGAGATGGAGGAAAGTTGTTAAAATGCTTTTGTAATCCCACCACACTTGCCGCCATGCATGCCATTCCTCTTTATCCAGGAAACCAAACCATGTAGCATAAGCAAAATCTTAGCATAGCAAACACCAAACGCAAACTGCAATTGTGCCGCCTTGTTTACAAAATGCCAGGCATGGATTCTCACGATGTGTGTGTATTTTTTCACAGACTGGAACAACACCTTTGCCGCATTAGCATAACCGTGGCTGTGTGATCATTGTGCCCACACTGCCTGTGATGCACCTTACAGCTAGCACACAAGATACTAGCTAGCTGCTTGTGTGTTCGGCGTCATTTTCTGATAGCAAACTAGCTAGCTAGCATAATCTTGATGTAAATCAGAGTGTTTCATACTTTATCCTGTGTGGAAATTGAGATTTAATATTGATTGCTATGCTGAGACAAAAGCTGAAGTCAATTCCCTGTTAAACAGGATGACAAATAGAAATGAATGACTTAAAATAAAATTAAAATTTTGAATAAGATGTTGGTTCTGTCTTAGTTTTACACTCAGTCTTAAAGTCTTAAACCAATCAAAAGGTAATTAACTCAAGACTTCTTTAATTATATCTCAACCAATACATGTGTTTCCATGGTAACAATCACCAGATGGCTAAAGCTGTGTCTCAAATTATGGGCATGATTTGGATTTGTGGTCTTCATTTGGACAGTATGTGCTGGCAGTGTCCACAAACAAGCATTTGGGGTTCAAAATGGTTGATCAAAGGCACCCTCAATGTGGGTTTTACAAAAATCCCACATCTAAAACCTATGAGTCTTTTCTAGTTTGGCTGTGACCAAGCAAAGATAATATTCTTGTATTTCTGCAGGAGAAAATGTGTCTGTTCTGCTGATAATGGGATTATTTAATGCATTTGTAGTTATTAGCTAAAGGCCTCTTGGACAACATTTTGACCTTTTCCTGCTTTGCCAAGTGACAACATGAGGAGTGAGCACGTTTGCACACCTGAGGTCTAACAGTCCCACAGGACGGCTTCTTCTTACGTCATTAAAATCTGGACTCAAAGGAGCACTGCCATGTCTGTGGTTCGCTAGCAATGATGTGGTTTGAGCAATAAGAATGAAAAGAGCTGTTACAGGTTCCAGAAACCAGTTGTAACCAGTTCATTTATTGCTGAATTTCCCAACAAAATGTTTCTGTAATTGTTAGACTCAGGTACAGGAGGCACAATGTGTCTGCTGGAGTGAACAGAGCTGAGTCAGCTTTATTGGTTTGCATAGAGCTTCAATTTACCCAGAATTCAGAGGAGATGACCGATTCTATTATCTGTGTTGGATGAATGGACGGACATACGGACAGATAGACAGACAGACAGAAAGAGAGATAAACAAAAGTAGTAAAAAATTACAAAAAAAAAT
This sequence comes from Brotula barbata, assembly GCA_900303265.1. NCBI lineage: Eukaryota > Metazoa > Chordata > Actinopteri > Ophidiiformes > Ophidiidae > Brotula > Brotula barbata. Next base: position 10,381 of record OMNV01019733.1, read on the forward strand.
CTCTAAGCAAAAATATTATAGCTAATATACTCAGTTTGGTACCAAATCATTAAATATATACAGTCTTAACGTATTACATTACACAATACTATACATTATTATCAGTGTTAGAATGTATCATATTATCTTACACTACATATTCAGCTAATATATCTAAATTCTAAATATGCACATACATGAATCTGACATGAAAAGCACGATGTGTTTCTACATTAAATACTTTATTTAGGAGGTTTTATGAGACGATCCACAGAACATTTCCATCTGTAAAAAGCTGCTCGATTCCTCCTTTGCATTGCATTGTGAGACAATGTGTTGTATCCATCTACAGCACAGTCAAAAATACACTTAATAATCTATGAACCAACCTCTGAATTCTCATGCTTGTGTGGGGGTGTGTGTGTGTGTGTGTGAGACAGTAAACCTGTGTGTGTACAACGTGGGACTTTCCTACATAAAGCGCACATGTTTAGTAAATAGGGTTCCCAGCAGATGAAGCCGGTTCTGGTTTGGTTTGACTGGCCTCTGGTTGGTTTGCTTTGCTTTAGTCCCACGGGAACTAAAGCGGTGTCCCAGACAAATCCTCCTGCCAACACGCCAGCCACCAGAGAGTCAGACCAGCTAAAGCCTCACTTCCCCTCCACAGGCAGAAAAAATCCAAACAAAGTAAACAGTAAGCACCTAGTAGTCAACTTCCTTATCCTTGTTAATTATTCAAAATCCCGGAGGAGAGACCGGCCCACAGTTGTCTTCCGAATCTCCTTTTTCCCCCTCTTACAGCACTCACTCAGCACAGCGCCCCCTTCCCCTCCTCCTCCTCCTCCCTCCCCTTTCAACTTCAAACCCCGTCATTTCTGCAAGCTGCACTTTGATTGTACCAAACACCTGTATTTTCCAAGGAGAGACTTCCTCGTGAGCTCCCGCCTCCCATCTTTGATTGTTAAACAGCAGTGGCGCCGTCATTACTGTCTGTGCGACTGATGCCGCCCAGCTTCCCCTCCCATCTTCCAACGCTGCCTTTTAACCGGAACTTTAATTGCTCGGTGAAATTTCGCGTTATTTTATCTGACATTTTTTAAAAACCATGTGTGATGATTTTACAGATCACAGGGCGTCGTCACCGATTGGTTGAAAGATGTCCACGGTGAAATGAACGCAGAAATATTTGATATGCACTGAGGATCAAGTTTGTGGCCACCAGATGGACACAGACTTTTGCACACACACACACACACACATTTTTCCTCCCTCACCACTAATACCCCAGGAACACCGACAGACATATACACACACACGCACACCTTTGCAGCAGTAATACCATGCTTTATTAGACGGCCTCTCCTGCCATCCTGTCTCCCCCCTCAGATTAATATCCTCTGGGCTCTCCACCAGCTGTTTCCGTCTCTTAACACCCCTCATCTTCCGCCGGCCGGCCCTCCGCTTCACATGGCAGGGCTCACAAACTGGGCCACAACGCCTGCGTGTCTCCGGGAGAGGCCTCTCCGCTCAGCTGTGCATACTGTACGCGTGTGTATGAGTGAGAGAGAACATTCGGAAACAATGCGGACATCTTTCTTCCCCCGTCTTGACATTCTGTATTCCTTTCTTTTCTTTTTTTCTATCCCCTTACTTTATTTAATCCTTCATTTGTTCTCTACACAATTAAATTACGTTTAAACCTTTAATTTGCGTTTCTCATCTCTTCGTTCCTCCCTCGATTTCATTCATTCTCCACTCTTCACTTTATTTCCTCCTCTTCGTTCCTTATATCTACGTCGTTACTCCTTTTGTCGTTTTCTCACTCCCATCTTTCCTCCCTCCCCTTCTTGGACTCGTCTGAAAGCATTAAATAACTTGACTGAGTTACACTGAGTACTTGCTACTTACTCCTGCGTAACTGCAAGATGTGAGTGCTGCTCGCATGATGAGAGACAGACGAGCACATTACTCTGCATTCGTCCAGTCCAAACTTTCTGCTTTCTTTTTCCCCTGCGCTCCAACATTTTTTTTCTTCCGGTTGTGCTCATGCTCTAAATCATCTCAGATTATTTCATCACTCAACATGATTGTTGTCATCAAAGTGATTTATTGGTGTATTCACACTGTTTGTTTTTGACTTGTCTGTTTAGTTTCTCTGTCTGTGCTTGTTTTTGTGCGGCAGTGTGTTTGTGCACACTGCATAAGTGTGTGCAGTCTTATACTTGGGTGTGTCTGACTTTGGCTCAGGTGGGTGTTTACTTCTCATGGTGCATGTGTGCTTACGTGCATACGTCTGTGTGTGTGTGTGCGTGTGTTTGTGTCTGTGTGTGTGCGTGAGGTATTTCTAAAGCAGGATATTATCAGGAG
>OMNV01019740.1:0-83095 GCA_900303265.1 Brotula barbata
CAGGAAGCTTCATTTACAAGTGCACTATAATAAAAAGACCCCTTTCAGAGACATCACAAGAAACAACCATATATACTTGAATCATTGGGTACCTATCTTATGAGAGGATGTGCATGAGAAAATGCATGTGGACAATATGTATCCTATAAACCATGAAGTGTTTATACAGTATAACTAGTCTCCAAATAGCCAAGTCTACATTTATTACCACAATGTTACCTTGTGCCAATTTCAATCTGATTATGGCGTTTATTTAATGTTTGAAGAAAATCAACTAATTGTATCCCAGGCAGTAGATCAAAGATTTAATATGCATGTAGCACACCTTTGCTGTCTGTGACACGTACTGTACTTTTTTCATTGTGGAAGGTTCAATGCCCTCTAAAATGATGAATGAATGTGATATACCTGCATCTCTCCAAAACGGTAGTAGGACATTTTGTACATAAGGCAGTTGAGCAGAGTGGGGGATCCAGCTTTATCCACTCTGAACTCTCCCTGTGGGGTGAAGTAGTCACTTTCCTGGAGTTGGAGGGATGACAGGAAAAGACAGACCGTGAAGGAAAATAGGTGATCTCACACACAATGTGATGCACGATTTATGTTCCAGAAACACCACTTACAGCCGCTAAGCTACAGGTTAATTATGCCCACAGCTGAGACAATTAATTATTAACATGAATCCCATCAGTCTATGTTTAACGGCTGCTGTACATTCACCAGTAATTGTACTGTGATGTTTTTCTTCTCCTGAAGGAAGATAAAATCATTCAATAGACTGACATAAATAGGAACGCATCTCTCTCACCCTGATGTCCTTGGGGTGTTCACCCTCTGCTATGCGCACCATCCAGAGGAACTTGTTGATGTCGTCGCCTGAGTAACCAATCACACCTCCAAAAATGATCAGCACGTAGTCAACATCAAGCGACCTCATGATTTCATAGGCTGCACTCTCGTTAGAAGACATTGCCTTGCCCACCTGTATGGAGGTAAATGAATTGCAATGTGATGGTTAATTTCCTTTCAGAGGACGTCATGTATTACTAATGCACCATACTTGTGAGAAGGTCTCATGCAGCCATATGTCCACTTGGTGGTGCTCTATACCAAGGCATCAAATCAAAACCTAGTATCCTACCTACTTTTTCCAAATGAGGTTGAGAAGAGCCAAAATACACAAGGATGCAAACGTAAACAATTTTTAAACAGGATTTGTCATTTGTCTTAGCAGGATTTTATTAATATTGACATTATACAAAAAACTTCTGTATTTTTTACATACGGAAATTAAATTTGATTACTATATTTAACCCATCCATATAGGAGCAAATGGCAACTGTAAGCACCCGGGGAGCAACTCAGGGTTCAGTGTCACACTCTAGGACACTTCGACACATGGTCAGCACGAGGTGGAGATCAAACCGCCAACCCTATGGTAGGAGGACGACCCACTCGACCACTGAGCCGCGGCCGTCCCCAGTCAATCAACATGTCAAAACAGGGAAAACCCCAGTTTGTTTCTGTAACTTTGAGGTTCATAGAATCAATATTATATACTGTCAAACGTGTAATAACTCTCACCAGTGCTATATGGCTGTTGTTCCATGTATTGTTGTCTACCAGCGTAGTCCTGTTTGCCATGCCTGCAATCTGATAGCCATAGTCCCACCAAGACATCACCCTGGCGTGCTCGTCTGTGTTCTGCCTCAGCCAGTAGTACGCCTCCCTGAAGTCATCCAGGATATTACGGGAGCTGATGTGTAAAATAGTCTGGTCAGGTGTGATGTATTTAACAACATCATTGGCAGATAGTCATAGTCATAATCATCTTTTGGGCCACATACTAAGCAAAACTTTACCCACAGAATACTAAACAAACTACAAGATAACTTAAACCACGTTATGTTAGTTTATTTAGATATGACCCTATTGCTAAAGCGGCTATGAGTAAAGCTCAAATTAACCAAATGTTAACTTTGTGCATCCAGTCCTACGAGGTTTCAGAACAACAGATCAATGGGCTTGTATAATGTTTTGTAGCTGGTCGACATCACAAATAAATCTTGGAGAGGTTTAAGTGTTTTAGCTTCAACCTGAGTGTGATAGATGTGTTCAGTCCTGTCTTAAACTACACCAAGGGGGTAAAGCAACCGTAATCTGGACTGCGCCAAGTGTAAAATTGCCTTAAAAATTGACTCGTACTTTTAGGTCATTAATTCCTGTCTAAAGATATGTGTGTCAACTCTTTCTTGTGGTGCTGCTTTTATGGCAGTAGGTCTTGTTGGCATTTAATCGATTGCAGCGGTCAAAAAAACAAAAACAAAAAACATTTCAACTTTTTATCATTATTTATTTGGCCAAGCGCAGCATGTGGATTGATTTACTACATATATGAGTTACGAGACCTGGGTATTGTTTATACTGTTTGTCATTTTGAGATCAGTCTCTTTTAATGCCAGCTAAACATTTTCCTTCATGATAATACAATTAAAGTTATTCTAATATTCTTATTAGTCAACCATCTTTCATACAGTGAGTGGGTTCGCGACACTTTGTACTTACCCATCATGGTTGTATGATGCGAGCACTACACTGGGGCTGGAGTAGGCATTACTGGTGACCCAGGTACAGTGGACAGCAAACATCATAAGTAGCATCAACATCAACATGGTCACTATAGATTTGATGTTGGGGCCCAGGCCCTCCTCTGCCTTCTCCTGCTCAGATACATGTTTCCGCACCTTCCCAGCCTAGAGGAGAAGACCAACATTCACTATGTGTAAAAACTCAAATCCAACTCTAATAACACAGGCCACCTTTAAAAATAGACTGTCATTGCTCTAAAGGACTTCATTTTCCCCACTGACAGAATTCTCTATTGTAGCACAGACAGACCATTAACTATTGGCGCTGTCTGTTGGTGTCTTGCTCAGGTCAGACTTTCAAAAGCACAGAGTAAGGTGCATCATTTCAACTACACGGAATTGGATAAAAAGAAGCAAAAACATGACAGAAACATCTGACACTGGTTCTATTTGCTTTTCCTCAAGGAGAGAAGAGCAGCAGGGATACCCTGACATTTCATGAATGGTGACAAGGATATTGAGATTTGCATTTTTTTGGTGTATTGGAGTGTAATGGAGATTAATATAGTAATGTAAGAAATACTACTTCCAGAGGGACATTTGTCACGTAGAAATGAGCAGTCTAATAAATTATTTTCAGCTAGAAAAGACAGGCATTCAGTTCTGACAATTTGCTCTAAATGTCAGATATACATCATTTGTGCAGTGCACCGTGAATCCCAATATACAAAGGCAATATTTTAGTGCTGTCCAGGTTGTCAGCATCCACAGCACTGCATATTTCCAATGGTTACCTAATATACCTACACCTGATTGGCTACACCAGGTGGATTCTCCCGACATCAGAGCTGCTGCCTCCCAGCCCAGATCTTAATCTTACCGTAGCCAATCAGGTTTGTATAGAGCATGGATTAAAATTCTAAAAAGGACTACAATCTCACAATATGACTGTTGCTGCTATGACCCTCCTCAATAAGCTTACCCGGCACATGACAAGTTGAAGACAGATTTCTGCATAGATATTTTAACACTGAATCATTAAAAAGCAACCGTGCAGTAAAAATCCCTGGCCTGTGCAGGTTGGTTTTCTGTATTTCAGACTGAGTTTTCTCAAAGTGTATATAGCTCAGGCCATGAGTTCAGATTAAATACGCAATTTGGTCCTTCAAGCTCTGGAAACTGTGGCATTCATTTTGTTACATCAATTTTTTTTAAAATGATTCACACATAACAATAATGAAATGAATCATTAGCTGACATTGGGTGACAATGGACACCAGACAACGATATACTGTATCTATGTATCTATCTTGTTGACCCCTGACCTTATCGTAGAGGTTGCCAGAGTTCTTTCTGTCGTCCTCATCACTACTGTCCTCAGCGGGCGGGTTCTGTCTTTTCATATCATCACCAAGGTAGTGTTCAAAGACACTGGAAAAGGCCACGGCCGACAACATGCAGACCACCGGAGTCAGAGTCAACATCAGACGTACCATCACACCAGCAAAGTACACGGCGCTGATGGCGTACAACGCCACTGGTGAGGGAAAAGCAGAGAGGGAATAGTAGATTACATTGGAAGTAATAAAAAGATATGTCAACTGATAGTGGCATTGAAAAGTATACTTATACCATTCCCAGGTATGACTGCACATAATACATAGACAGCTGACATTTAAATTCCTTTGTGAGGCTTTACTTTCTAAAATGTGAAAAATGTTGTATCTTCCACTAATAATTAAATGCTTACAACTTCTCAGGTGCCTTTGGGCATCCACTGAAAGGAGCTTGCTAACCTAGAAATAATATCATCCAGATGGAACCAAAAAGAGAAAATCATACAGCAAAGAAAAATGTATGTCACATAATGGTGCACAAACCTGGTGTGTACATTTGTGCAAGTGTGACTGCACTGTTGGACTGAAACAAGATTCTCAGGAAAAGAATAAAAGGCAACAGGTAGAGTAAGACAAGGGGAGCAAGGAAAGGACAAACAGAAATCAGATTGAGTTGGAGAAGGGAAAGGGGGGAACTAAATAAAAAAAGATAAGCAGAACACCAGAGAGGAGGACAGAAAAGTCTTTTTGCAGCTGAGCAGCAGGATGTTGTGTAGTGTATATTTTTCATTCAAATCGAAGGGCTGTTATTAAGGTAACACACACACAGAGAGACACAGAAAAACATTGAAAGACACACACACACACACACACAGAGAAACAGAAACAGCAAACAGGAACAAAGGTCTAACCTGAAAAAGACACATAAAGAAAGAAGAAAGCTTCTCTCAAAAATAGTGCAATGAAAGATGGTGGAGCAGACCCTAATTAAAAACTGAGAGGGGACTTAGGCTCTTTGTAATATATGGTGATCAAACTTACTGCCATACAGTTGAATTTTAGTGCCTCACTGGATATGTCTTTGTTAAGCAGGTGCATGTCTGGCTCTTACTTTTACACACCAGCGATAAGCCAGAAACAATGCACAGTGCAATACTGTGCTGAGACTTTTAAGGAGTGACTAAGGATATCAGTCCGGGCAGGAAGACAGACTCTGCTGACAGATTGATGCAAAAGTTTAATCTGACATTGATGCTATCTTTTTTGAAGACCGCTTAAATGGCATTTCACTTCCTTTGGCCAGTGCACAGTGACCTGCATCAGTAAACATTAGGGTCTGACTAAGTGAGATGCTACAGCAGATCACAACCTGGACTAAATTCACAAACTGCAAAAGCACAGACAAGGAAGGAGTAGCAGGAAGAGCCAGACACCTTCCAGCTGATAACGCTATCATTGCTATCATATTGAAAATGATGTCACTATGTCGAGCCAAACCGAACCCAGTGAATAAATGTGTTGAATCCTACTCTGTAGGAGGCAGCAGATCATGTACATGATGGAATGAGCAGGCCACCAAGCAAACCTTTTTTTCCCCTCTTCTTGACTAATAGTAACACTTATTTCTTTTTTCTTTGGTCTTGAAGTCACACATCGCCATACTGCATGACTGCCTCACTTCAACACCAAATGATAATTTAGGACGGATTCTGTGCAATCTCCTGGGACTGGGGCCTGGTTACCTTCTCATGAATAAATGTAATGGCTTTCTAGTCATGATTCGTGTTGGATAATGTAAATGTATTTTAATAATATTTATTTATTTATTAATATTCTGTGACTCACTCATCCATACACAATGTTTATAACAGTAATTCAATTTAATCCAGGGTCAGGCATTCATCAGGTCTGCCTCCACTTCCATAATTTCATTCCTTGAATCTTGGTTTGCAGTGCCTGACAGAGTGTCAGACACAATTTACAAACTCAAAGTTCAGCTCACCTGATGGATGAGTTTGCCTGAAGGAAAACTCTTGTGATCATTGTATGTTCTGATACTGTCAGCAGTGTGGTTCAGTGGTTAATGTTAATTTTGTAGTGACTTTTAAATTTCGAATGTTTTGACCGTGTCGTTGTATTTTTCCTCGCATCTCAGCAGTGCTGCATGTGAGGCAGCCAGCGTTGTCCACAAGCAAACAAACACATAGACAAACACTGTCCAAATCCAACATGGCGAAAATGTTTCTTCTATGATTCCATACACATCTTCAATACTGTGGAAATCATTTGGCCTCCAGCTGTATCTACTGTATGTATGGTAGTGCAATTCCTTCTGTGTTATTAGTCATCACTAGCATTCATTTCAAGTGAAGTGATATGTTACAAGTTCCAGATATACATAACATTCTAAGAACTGTAAAAGATGGATTAACAATGTGCCTGCACACAGTCTAGCCACTGCCTTATTCACCTAATTCATATCTTTTAGACTGCTGCCATAAAAACCTTTATGAAACTAGGATAAAATAACAGCTCCGTGGGCAGAAATGTGTGGAAACATAAATAAACAACAGCTCTCTCTTAGATGTTTTAGGCTAAACTATAGAACTTACCAATGTGCATGTGAGATCACTGAGCCCTATTATAATCATGTGAATTACAATGAACATGTAATTATGAAAAAAAATAGGAAGCCACAACAGATCCCCACAGACCCACATATGCACAATTTAACTATAAATCCACACCTAAAGAATGACTCATTTACAATATGTTGGTGTTGCAGTTTACTGCAGTGCCAGAATATCAATAAGTCAAAACTAAATAGTTTAAGGGTAACTGTTCAATGAAAGTGCTGTATATTAAAAAGCAGAATAGAAAGTTAGTCTGACACAATAGTAGCCTAGCCTTTGCTATGTAATCCTCAAATTAATATTTCCAAACATTATTTGGAAAAACCCCTGTCTATATGGTACATATGCAACATGGGCAACTAAAAATAAGCTTTGATCTTAAATAAAGTACACAAATGTCAGTCCTTTCCAGTCAGTTGCCTCTGTTTTGCTTAAGGTCAAAATTCAAGGTCTCATTGCTATATCAGCTTACCCACTGAGGCTCAGCAATGTTGCCGTAGCAATAATAACTGATAAAACTGCAATATAAGCTATATTATTTACAGAAATATGATGAAATTATATAGCAATATTATCAAAAGATGAATGTCTGTGTAATACCATCAATTCTGCATTGGCTACTACTTTTCCTTGGTTGAGAGAGCCCTCAGGACTGTGTAATCAGTGGTCCATTCAGTGCTTCACTTACCAAAGACACGTTCATCATTGATGTTTTTAATGCAGAACCAGAGGCCTGCTGGGAAAGTGCAGACAAGGATGTGGAGGTCAAAGAAGAAGGACACCCAGGTAGTGGGCTGGTGCTCTGATACAGACGCTATGATGGGAATGTGGATCTTCGCATAGCTGTGGAATTTAAAAAACAGTGTCAAGAGGATAATGTTTTTTGAACAGTAAAAATGAAATGCAGTCTATGTCACCCATTCCTTTCTAAAAATAAAAGAATACCAGTGAATTATATTGTCTTTAATAATATTTTATCTTACGCCACATTAAATCAATTCATCTGTCAGAGCTGTGTGTAGCTTTGACTGCTATCAATTATTTCGAGTACAAGGATGATCCCGTTACTCTTTACTGCACTGCACCAAAACTTCCACAAAAAGTAAAAGTTCATATGGATGCACATAAAGTACACAATGATTTTATGTTGTTGGGCTGTTGCTGCAGTCTCGATGAGCTCTGGGAGGTGGGAAAAGGAAGAATATCTGGTGAGGTTCTGGCTGATTGTCAGAAACTCATTACCAGCTTGACCAAAACATTTTGGCAGGAGAGAAGAGTGAGCGCACCAGCACATGTGATTTATTTAATTTACCTTGTAGATTTATGAGCAGACTATAATGATTAAACATTGCTCACTGCACAATAAAGACAAATAAAGCTTTTTTCCAGGTGTATCATAACTTTAACCATTAATTCAACACATCCTCTTGAGATGACTACAGCTAACGTTACTAAAACTTGTCCTGAAGTTCTCACAATAATTCAACGGGCAGACAAGATGGAAGAAAACTTGGATGGAAGTTACTGCCACTCCCACATCTGTACTTTCTACCTCCTACTTTATGATATTATTAAAGAGAATAATGTTCTTTGTTTAATGTGCTTAAAGATCAGTACATCAATTACACACCATCAATTGTAATGACTTACCCGGTATCCCAGAGGGAGTAGAAGCGTCCACTCCACGGAGCAATGTACCCTGAAGGTGAAAAACACACAAACAGCATAATGACTTCATTAGCACAAACATTTAAACTAAATACAGGCGTTACGTTGTGGAGTGCTATGGCATGTAATCTGGCATGCACTAGTGGAACACATTGCAATGTAACTTTCCCCATGTCTGTATTGATCCTGTAATTGCTCTCTAATATGCGTGTGCTGCAGCATGTTAGTGTGTGAGAATATGAAATGAGGTCTCTCTGTTGTCCACGTCAGCTCTCGAACGATGAATGGGAACATCATTAATCACTAATCATTACCAGATGCTGACTACAGAGCATCTTACCATGCCACAAAGATTTGGTCTGTTCATTTTGTGGGCGCATTTTTTTTTTTTGTACAAAAAGTGCATCAGACTAATTTACAGTCCTGCAGTCTAAGTTAAGTCCCGAATGTTGGCTGACCTGTGTATGTCAGATATATGACCGAGAGAAAAACCACTCCAGCAGCCAGAGAGACCCCAAGGAAGAACAGAGTTTGGAACTCCTGCTTGGTCAGTCTGTCCTTCAGGTACTGGAGGAAGGCATAGACCTGCAGCAGGACAAACACACCTGGAGACACACAGCACAAAGCAGAATAAAGTCAAATGAAATCAAACAAAGAACAGCTTACATTAGGTATACGTCTTTAACTGTTACCCCAAGGCTGTTTTTAGTGCAATGCTATTGTCTCCGCAATGTACTGAATGTGAACCAGTTAAATACACGGTAACATTGTTATTAAACCTTTTCAATGCATAATTATCTTTAAATAAGGTTCCATTATTTTGTGAGTCTAGGCATTGTTCTAACATGTACAAAAGGGCATACGGTATACAAAGAACAAAACATGTACAGACTGTCATACAGTGTAAAACAGATTATTTCTCATCCCACTTTTTGACAAATTTGAGCCATGTACATAGAGCTGTGTCACCCGGTCCATGTGGACGACAAAGAGAGACTGCTAGACAGGCTGCTTTGAGTATCAACGTTATGAATTCATGTTGAATGAATGGCCTGCGAATTGACTTGTTTTGAAAATGGAACTTCAGTGGCCACCTTTGTCAAGTTTTTTCTTGACACAGAGAGGCTTGTATTGATTCCATATTCAACAGCCATTTAGCTACTGGTAGCTGTTGTATAAGACTGCAAGGTATTGAAAGGAGTTTCTAATATTCTGCACCACTCATATTTAAATGGTAATGAACTGCATTTCTATAGCGTTTTTTCCAAAGCGCTTTACAATGTTTGCATCACATTCACACAAGACAGCCCAGGTAACCATGCAAGGCTGACTCGCTTGCCAGGAGCAATTTCGGGTTAGGGTCTTGCTCAGGGAGCTTCGATATGGAGGAGCGGGGGATCGAACCGGCAACCCTTCGATCACTAGGCGATCAGCCTTACCCTTACCCCTTAGGCACAGCGCCCATATTTGAATGGGTTGGAAAAATATGATCAATGGCATTCTGGTGTTTACAGAATTGTAACTAATTGTAAAAAAAAAAGAAAAAAAAAAAGTAAAAAGTTTGGGAAGTGATAAATGCATATACATGTTGCTCTGGAACATGTATGTTCATCATGTACATCATGTTTTGCGCATCTTTTTACATGCATCATCCTTCTCTGCTATAGGGTATATCACAAGGAAAGTAAAGGAAACATGCTATGCTGTTTCTGTAGTGAGCACCATCTGGTGTGAAGCATCTGCATGTTGTGAGATGCTACTATCTCACATGCTAAATTTATGTGGATGCAGAATTGCCATAAAAAGGGAATTCCTGTATATTTCCACATGATAAAAGAATAGACAAAGTCCTTCTACCATAAAGGAAAGAGATGGTGACGGATCTACAGTTACGGGAGTAATTATACGCATCTACACCCCATTCGTGTTCCTAAACCCCGTGAAAGGCAAGGAACGGCTGTACAGATCTAAAATTGGTCACACTGATTTGATTGTCACTGACTATACATTAAAATGAACCTGCACATAAAAAATAATATCTGATATGTGTTTACTTTAACTGGAAACCAATTGTTCTTCCACCTGCTACAAAAACCACAGGTGATTGATACTGACCTGCTGCAGCCATGTGTTCACTGGTCCTGATTGGCTGAAATCCCACAAAGGGAATCTGCATGGACAAGACCAGTCCAACAATGTAGAAGGTACTGTAAGCTGCAGAGAGGAAAGAGAATTATGGATAAGTACTGTCTGCATGGACATGTACAAGCCTTCACCTTACTACATCAATGACAGACTAGACCAAAACATGCTTAATGATCAAATGTCACTAGAGATTCACCGATATGGAAATTCTAGGCCAATACCGATATTTAAAATAACATTTTGGCCAATAACCGAGACGAATATTTTAAAAATTTTGTTTTTGTTGTTATTTATTCCCCCTTTTGTCACAAGGAAAGATAGAAATCCTCCTTATTAAACCTCATGTCATGGAGTCATGGAGAAAATAAGCTGCAGCCACAGGTTGGCAGTGCAGAACAGCACATGTACCCGCAAAATTAATGAGACACAACAGATTAATATCAGCCGACTGGCATCTGTGAATGCCACCTTATTTGTCAGTATGCCGGTGCCAGTCAACAACGTGCATTTCCGCCGATACCGATGTTCAGCCGATAAATCGGTGCATCCCTAAATGTAACATTTAGATCAAACCATTTTTATTTTCAATACTTTATTTAATGTTACACACTTGGATCCCCTCTTCTTGGTAGATTTTTTTTTTTTTTGGCCATACTTGGCTAGTATTTGGTTAGTTTAGTTTAGTTCTTGTGTGGTTTCATAACATCATGTAGATTGTTAGCTGTTGATGATATATTTTTCTGGTGTTCAGGGTGCCGATTTGATGTATCCGGCTTAGTTTAATGTAGTCGGTTGAGTTGTCGATATTGGAGAACAAAATGATAATCAACATTTAAAAGATCACAGCAGCATTGTCAACCGACAGTGTCAAAGACGTGGATGCAAAAGAGAACTGTGCTTAATACAGCTAGCGGACTTTGTATTGGTTATTGATGAGTGGTGATGGGGTTTTTTTCAATTCATGCCTGATCTTTGTCGGTTGGTTAGGTTTCTTCTGTTTTGCTAGGGGGAACTCTAGAAATAAATCAGAACTGAGGATCATTACTCTATATGTTATGAATATTACATCTCTGTCCACCTGTCCGATATTTGCTACATATGTATATCAAATTCTTCATACAATACGTGCATGGATTGATTTGTTAGCTGACTTGTTTGTATATTAGTTTGTTTATAATTTTAGTTGACTTTGATGCACACAATCTGTATCTGTTGGACATCGGTGCTCTTTTCATGTTGTCTTAAATGGTCAATTTTTAATTATCGTATTTCAATTTAGTAGTATTAATAGAGTAGAGCACTTGCTTGTCTTGGTTTTATTCCAACAGATATGTGTTTGTTTTTTCTTGCAGGTGGCTTCTTATATGGTAAATATCAAATTACCTTGACAGAGGGAACAAATGACAAAAGAGAACGGTTGAAATATTTTACAATCTAAATAAAATCAACAGATTCAATTGTACTGCTTCCCTGCAGTCCCCCGAATGAGATGACATTCATTAGGCCCTGCTGACACAGACCACTTTATTTACAATAACTAAAAAGCAGATTCAAGATTGTTTTCTCTCCAACTCCATCAGTTATTGCCTCCAACACTACCTTCTGTTGCCGATTGTTCGAGAAGCCAGAGCAAGAGAAATGGAAATAAAGATTGGTGCCGACCCCACTCACCCCGACAACCATCTGTTTCTGGTAGAAAGCCTCTGATAAACCAGCGATGACTATACAAGTGACAAACATAATTCTGAAGAGTTGTACTGAATATCAAGGCAATGAAATTGAATGCCAAATCTGCTAATTTTGCATATAAATTAGTTCAAATTACTGGTTTTGATTAACTGTTACTGAACTTAAAATGTTAAGATGTGTTATTGTTTTATTTACTTGATGGTTTATTCATTTACAGCATGGTTTTCTATACCAAACATTTTTTTCTGTTGAGGGGATAATAAACTAAAAATCTGATTTCATTCGGCAATTTCTGCTTTATTAGATATTGAAGTTAGAATGAGAAAGGGGTGGCTTGTGACAGTTGGTCACAGCCTGGAATCCAAATTGCAGAAAGAAAAATGCAACAACAAGGTGAGCAATTGTAAAGTTAAAAGGATGTATGGTGCTGTTCTTGAGAGAGGGAGAGAGATGGTGGATAGAGGAGGTAGAGTGAATGATCAGTGTACTACATTATTGTATTAAATATAATGCTACCACACAGAACCAACCAGATCTGTTCTTGCGCTCTCTCTCTCTCTCTCTCTCTCTCTCAGTCTTAAGTTTCCCCACTTCCTATACTTTCCTTTGCCACAATTGGTAATCATTTGGTTAATTGTGTCTTGCAATGTCATTATATCCAAAAGACTATGAACCAATTCATACAGTACACATTGGTTGAGTGCTTGATTTTGAGCTGAAACAATAGAATGGTATTGCATCAGTAGGGGACTCAGTTTGGAGTCAGGACTTGATTTGTGATCAATGAAGCAGGACCAAAGTGTGTAGCATAGCACTTTGAACAGCAGACAGCGTTTATCTTTTCCCCTCCCGTTTTCTGTCTGCATTTCTATTTTCCGTTTTTCATTCACTTCTATCATGCACCCTTCATGTCATTCTTGTGGGTATTTGTACATTTCAGCTCAAGTACAGCTGTAACTGTTATTGGATACTATTAATTGGCAGTAATTGCATATATTCAGTGCCAGTGTGACAAGGAATAATAATGAGCGTGTCTGTGTGTCTGGCATAGCTGAAAACTGGCATGTAAATCATAGATGTAACTATGATGTACTTATTTGTTAAACATGCATAAACCACCAAATACTGTGAAATAACATCATAACATGATCTTGAATTAATGTGAACATTAAGGACTACTGTGTGTGTTTACTGCCTCTCACCAATGTAGACTCGCCTACTGAAGCGCTGCATGAGCAGCAGGACAAAGACATGAAGAGGAATAAGGTTGATGATGAAGACATAACCGCCCCACGCTGAAACCTACAACACACAAATACACAATACAATCAATTCCTCATTTCAAAGCTTTAGCAATAATGCATGCAGTGACTATTGGGTGTAACTATAATTTTATTTATACATGCATGCACGGTCACCAGCACATAAATGTATATGCATGCTCAAATGCAGACGCATGTTTATTCTACCCTCTTTCTCATCATGAAACCCTGCTGAATCTATTCAATATTTAGAGCTGCAATGGATAATCAATATTGTAACAAGCTCACGAGTCCTTGCAATCTGCAAACTGAAGGATGGTTGGTTTGTGCAATTTATTCACAACACACACCTACACACAAAACGCTTTTATAAGGCTAGTGAACAAAGCTGGATAACCCACCTGAGAGTTATGAAATCATAATGAGTTAGAGAATTAAGTGTCATTCAGGTTATGCCATCAATCCTCAAAGCCTTAGAGACACATACACACACACACACACACACACACACACACACACAGTGCAGATAACTTTACTGGAAGCTTTATGTGTATTGTTTTTGGGTGTCAGGCAGTGAAAGACTGCCCAGAAAAGAGATGTAACAGGTTCAATATGAATCATTCAAAAGATGCAAAAGGGAAATTACAGTGTGGATGAATGATAGTCGATGTCTGGGAGAGACAAGGTTCAACAAAAGATCTTGTCTTTGTCTGACGAGAATAGCCTCCAAATGAGGTCAGCACAATAACTGTGGTAGACATCCATACTGAGTTGATGGTGAAGGCAGTCTGTAAATTTTATTTTCAGTGGGTTGCATTTTAATAGAATATTAGAATACAGAATTTCATGGAACTTGAAGAGTGGCGTGAGAGTATACCGCAGTGACCTATGTGATGTCAATGGTCCTTGAGTTTCCATACACCCCTCTGATAATGCTTTTATATGCTGAATAATGTTTCAAATGAACAATCATGTGAATCTGATGTGTATAAATCAGTGAAATCTACAGTGACAATACTTTCATACATCTGCATCTGCTTTCACACACTGAATGGGCTATACCACATGACAAGAGAATTTGCTGTTTGAATCAGTCTAATCTCCCTTTGAGTATGACACGTATATTTGCGTTCTTACCATGTAGAAATAGGAGAGGCAGCATCCAATGGCCCAGAAAACCGAGCCAGTCTTTACAGATTTCACCTAAGGTTTACACAGGAGAACAACAAAGTATTAACCAATAAATAGACTTGGAGTCAGAGAGCATGCAACAAAATTAAATCAAATCCACATCAACTGCTTACATTATGCTGAGCTCAAGTGTTTTCATCTTGATTTGTACTGCTGCAGCTTATCTAACAGAAGTATCTGAATTATTCATTAGATTTCCTTTTTTAATGACCTGCACAACACTGAGCAATGTGTCCTACACATCTTCACCTTCCCTACCACTTCACAGTGGGGGACACTAATGAGTGTTTAGCGAGGCTAACGAGCCCTGACTTAAACACACGGATTGGATCCTACAGTATTGGCTGAAGGAAATTTAAGATTAGGATGAATGGTAGTGCTAAAGCAATGAGATCTGTTGAATGGGAGAAAAAACAAGCTAAAATTTAGGTGAAAGTTGGAATAAAGTAGGATGAACTCAGAAAGTATTTCACCATACCCCCGCCCTCCTAAAACCTATTGCTTCAGTATATTTGTATGGCATACATATCTAACGTGGTGGGATTCATTTAGGATATGATTACAACCCAGCTACAGAGCATGAGTTATTCTTTATCTGTAAATCAGACTATAACCTTTATATCCATACCGCTACAATTAACAGCTACTCCTGGGCTTCCTAACACCGATAGTGAATTCCTTCTTTTCAATCCCTGTGGTATGTATGGAATGTCTTGGTTGATGAAGTTCAGCGAGAATAACATTAGCCCACATAGTCGTATGCACAAATCTCTATGGACCAGTGTGATGAATAAAACCATAGGGACAGCTGGCAATTGGTTAGTTGAGTTTAAAAAAGGAAAAAAAGTCCTAAAAAAGAGGCAATGTGTTCATGAAAACAAAATTGTCAAAAAAGATCCAGGATTAGTACGAGCAACGCTCTAGGATTCTAGTGGTATTTGTTTTTTTATTCATAACCAGCAGGTCATTGTCTTTATAGCTTTTGTGTAGGCCTTATATCTAGTACTTCTAACCCTGAGGGCCAGTGGGCTCTGTTACCACTTCTTTGTCCTAGTGAAGATGAGCTGCAATAGGCTAGCAAATACATCAATCTCATAGGGCTCATCACATGTCGTTTCCAATGTCAACTTTGCTATCCTGAAGGCAGACAGAAACTGTCTGTTGTATGAAATAAATTATAATCTAAAAGGTTAAGATAGAAAGCTGTTCCATAAGCACTGAAATGTTTTTGTATGTTTTCCATTATCACAGCGCCTGTAATGGTTTAAAGATGTAGCACTGAGCACTTATTGTGTATATGCATGTGTACTGGCAACCTAATCAAAAAACAAAGTTAACATTATTAACATTTGTTATTTTTTAATACTTCTTGGGCTCAGGTCTACTACTATACAATAAACTAAAATCATACGTTTGTTCACATTCCTAAAAAAAAAACAATAAAAAAAACAACGAATGCTGGACTAATTTTAACATTACAAAATATGACCCCTGAAACAGCTTTTTATAATCATATGAAATATGTTACTCGGGCATTTACTCTCAGTCTCCATTCATCTGGTTAAGGATTTAATTTAGGTTTAACTGCATATTTGCGACACCATAACTGTGATGTACTCATTTGGAAGACGGGACTTTTGTGTTGCAGTTGCTTAAATAAAGGTAATCCACAAGAGAGCAGCTCAAGCAAAAAGGGCAGACTTTCTAGACAGCTGCATAATTGGAGGACTTCACTACACCTTTGCATCTCATCACAGTCAGATTAGCACATAAAGCCATACCCAGAGGTAGTAGGTGAACTGCAGAGCAAAAATTGCAATGCCTTCATTGTCAAAGGAGCCAGCCACGGAGCGAGAAATGTATCCAGGCACAATGGCAATGAAACAGGCCGCCAGCAGCCCTGCCCCCTGGTTCCATAGCTCCCTTGTCAGTAGGAAGGTAGAGATAGAGGTCAGGCCACTGAACACGGGTGCCAGGAATACACATACATCCCGGATGTGGACAGTGATGTGCAGCAGGTTGAGCACATAGTGGATGAGTCCTGCTGTGACCATCAGGCCTGGGTATACCTGGATAAGGATGGGAAACAGACAGAGATGAGAGGGGGATTATTCAGGCTCACTTCATACGGATATAATCCTCTGTATATCTAGTAAAGGTTGGCCTTCTTAATTAATACAGCTGAAGTATCCAAAAAAGATCTTAATCTCTGTAGTGTGGTCAGTTATTTCAGTAATAATTCCCAACAAGTGACTAAAAGACACACTTGACGAGTTCAAATGTTAAGTAGGATTAAAGTCAAGTGGTATTAAGTGGCTAAGAGCCTGCCCTTTCTTTTATTTCTTTTCAGCTTCATGAAATGAGGATGCATAGTTTCAAAACAGCGTACTTAGAGTAAACACTCAAAGGGACATATTATCCACAACAGTTAAGATAAGATAGATAAGATAAACTTTATTGATCCCACACAGAGGAAATTCACACAAGCAGCCCAAAAAATATGGACAGCAAAAGAGGTGAGTGATAACTAGGGTAAAGTAATAAATAAAATAAAATAATAATAGAATAGAAATAAGAGTAAAAAACAGAGATTGAATAAATTTACTAAATACATTATACAAAGCTTTTACTCATAAAAATGATGTGAACATATTGACAGATATATTCACACACTCAAATATTAATTGAAATATAAAAAAAATATAAAAATACTCTGATATGTGAAAGTACTACTTCCCTTTGGGGTAGTTTACTAATCCAGCCATTCTGTGCTGGTGTGTGTGAGGACCTGTGTGTGCATGTGTGTGTGAGAGTGAGTGTATGTCAAAAGCAATCAAAAGTGACAATGATGGATGAAGATTAATCACAGTGACATAACTTTTGAGAAATAAGAACAATTTAAGGGTAAAAACAACTTACTGTGCCACCCACTATCCTGCCCAAAGGGTACCAGGCTCTTTCATCAAACCAATTGAGGAACTCATAGAAGCCATTGGTGGTGAGGTGGTGTGTTGACCTGTAGTTGAACCTGCAATAATGAAGGAGAAACAGACAGACGACTATTAGGACAGGACACTGCAACTAAACGCAGCAGCTACAAAGCATAATATATAGTACTGATGATTATTTCCCAAATTTTATCATCACTTTAAAACATGTCAGCCCATTTTGTTGTTAATATTTGTTGGAAGTACCTTAATCTGATACATATATTATAGGAATAACCAGCTTGTCTTTGAATATGCTTCATTTGCTTAAACAATTACACAAATTCTTGACCACCATGATCGCAGAGCAACATCATAAATGTGTCTCCTCTAAGTACATATATTTTATCCACAGCTTCAAGTTGGAACAGAATGTGAGGTATGATGTAAACTGAATAATTGCTCCTGACATATTACCTGAGAACAAAGTCATTTTAACATTCCATTTTCATTTTTCAATAGGTGATCAGCAAAGACAATCATAATTCCACTGTGTAAATTTTTTATTTTAGGTCATTTATTTTGGATGGTATGTTTCAACCTGCACAGTTTAAAAAAATAATAATTACTTCTTAAATGTGCTGTAGATCATAAAATTTTATTAGCAGACCCTTTGTTTAATTTACCATGTTTAATGAATACATACTTCTCTTTTTACTGCAGCCATTTTTTTCACCTTTGGAGATGCTGACCACTTTTAAAGGAATCTTTAAAGGCGAGTAGCCACAATATTGCTCCCAGGTGGACATGATATTTACATATACCGTGCAGAATGTATGCATGACCACGGTGTATGTCAAAAAATGCAATGACAGTGTTTAGTGTGAATCAGCCCTAAAGCTACAGATAACATAAAATGGAGGGAAACAGAGAAGCTGTGTGATGAGGAGGCTGCTGTAAACAGCAGGTGCCTTGAGAAGGAAAAAAAACAAAAAATGGAAACATTAATGCCACCGCATGCAGCTGCCAGCTGAAAGCAATTGGCATCGATGTAATGAGAGATGTTTAAAATTGAAAACATTAATAGTACTGGAATGCTGCTTGTATTTGCATATCATTTTCCAGCAAAACACAGACAATAAAGAAATTGTGCTACATAAACAGGTCGGCGTTCACAAAACATCAGGTCTACTTGACTCTTGAGATTCCAGGAATACAGTACTACGTATGCACTTTAGACAGATTTAAGAGCACATGGGACGATGAGGCGATCATCAAGGCCATTTACTGTACATGTAAAGGAGGAGATTTCAATTAGGTGAACAGTGTCTCCAAATTGCGGTGCATAGCTCAGTTGAAGCTAAGGTAGGTAATGTTGGACCAAGCAGGGAGCGAGTAGGATTTTCAAAGTGTACAACCCATAAAATCCAATCCACTCCCCCCAGTAAAGGAAGACACAGAACACAGAAACACACACAAGGAGCTCATAGAGTCATGAAGAGAGGAACGTATCACAACCATACCCGACTACAAATACTTCCTGTCTCATTCATACAACAGTGGATTAGGGAAAGATTATCATCTGAGATTATAACATTGGAAAAATAGTGTCGTTCTCACACACACCACTGAGAGCAAGCACATACAGCATGTGCTCACAGATCATGGAAACACACAAGTTAAACAAGTCACATATGTATGATTCAGTCCGAATAATAGGATTGGCTGGGTTTTTTTGTTTTTTTTTAACTGAGCCTTTTATCTATTCATATCTTTCAGAATGATAAGAAGATTTCTTCTAATATTACAAATTGTGTTTCTACAAAAAATTACCTACCCTAGCTTCAATATCAGTAGAGGCCTATGTGAGAAGGAATTAAACAGATGCAGCAGCTCCTTCTTCAAACTGGCAATGCCCACCCCCACAAACTGTGATCTCAACTGATAGTGAAATACACAAAAATGCAGCATGTATTCTTCATTCCTCTTGGACAAGGGTGGAGAGAGTAATTCGTCTCTTCCACACTTTTAACTTCCACCTCATTCTTTTTCCTCTGCCTAATATTTCTCAAGCTTTTTATTGCTCTCACTTTAAGACAGTCTGACCTGTCTACTAGATACACTGCTGCCATTGTACAAATCACGCATCTAGCCATCAGCTTTCACTGCTGATGCACAGTAGTTACTCTGCTTGTCCCCTAAGCTTTTCCACTTGTATTATTGTGCTCAATACAGGCTGTCCCTCCATTAACAATGGGAATTTGATGGACAAATGGACAGCATATGGTTTCTTAGGACTGAGTGCTGGTGTCAGGTTGCTTTCATACGATACCCAGTGAGTGATGTGCTGAGTGGGGCGTTGTGTTGTTGTGTATTGCGTAACCATAATTATCTATCATTAACTATATGCTAGAGTATTACAACACTGAAAATTACTTTTTTTTCTATGAGTGCATGAAATGCTTGAAGCAGAACAACCAGACGCCTTACAGTTAGGTTACGGTGTCCCTCAAAAATAGGTAACTATAAATTGGACAAGTTTGTATTTTTCCTTCACTTCTCTACTTTTCAAGAGTTGAGCAACAGCCTTTCATCACTTCAAATCCATCATCGCAAAATGTGGCTACCAACACTGCTAGGTACTTTTTGATGACATGAATTGCTCATGCTCTCAGTGGTTATCATACTGCTCATCCTGTGTAAGCAGCCTGAGGATACAGTGTGTACATGGGTGAGCTCATTCTTGAAGCTCAATCATTTGATGGAATAATTTGATGAGACTGCGATTCACAATATTAAAAAAATGGTCCTCAAGATGACGACCTCTAAATAAATCATTTACTGTCTAAAAATCAAATGCAGCAAAAGTCTGTCTCAGTGTACAGTATGACTAATCAACAGTAAACTACCAGTATTTAGAATAAATCGCGCTTGAAAACAGTTTCTCAACAAAGAAACAGATCTCAAAGTACTAAGTTTCCCCTCAGATCAATAAAATTTTACTAAATGATTGTTCAGCAAAGAAGAACGTTGTGTTCAAAGGTTTTTAGTATATTAAGAAAATCAATTTATTTTCAGCAAACCTAACTAATTTCTGTTGTCCTCTCCATCCTACATGTGATATTGACTTAAAATGATGAAAAACAGGTTTTTAGTTAGCATATTGCACTCAACATCATTGCGAAAATATCATGCCTAGATCAGGATATTTTGATTATGTATGATGTGTAAATTTAATTTCACTGCACTTAGATAGGAAGGTTGTTCTCCATAAAGCTCAAAGACTTGCAAAATGGCCCTGTGGTTGTGAAGTTATTCCTTTACTGTGGGTATGTAATTTTGGGCAAGGACAGTCTGCAGAGGCCAGAAGGATGAACACAGCATTGATCAGAGGTGAACCGTTCCACTCCACTGCCAGCATGGAATATGAGACTTTGGTGTGAGGTTGGCAACATCAAGAGAAACTTGATATTTCTGGTTTGAAACTGACTGATTCATTTTTTCAAAGATCTTTCTGGGACATCACTGCTGACAAATGGTATTCCAAAATCAGGTGACCAGGAAGCAGTACCGATTAGGGCAAAGACTGGACTGGGTGCTGTGCCTACTAATCTCAGTGGTTGGGGGGAAAACTGAATAAGTGCATCAATATTAGACTAATTCCTCTGAAGTGTCCCCAACAGTTTTAGCAAGATTCTTATTTTCGCCAAATTACATTTCTAGAGCTTTCTTTTAGCATCTACAGCTGGAATCTTGTTCCATTAATAAGAAAAACAAAAAACATTTCTTACAAGGACAAAGTGCAAAGACATTCTTTGTACTAACCTGCCTCCCACCAAACCTTACCATTGAGAGACGGCAGCGGGAAATCTATTAATTGTCTTTGAGTTTGAGTTTTTGTCCCCCTTAAGATGATGTTATTTTACCATCCTTGAGTGTTTGGGATGGATGAGGGACCTACTGTGGACCTATATTGTGGACCTATTCAGACACCAAGTAATATTTGGCTTGACGAATAACCTTGGTGTGACTTCATCTTGAATTCAAATCTCCCTTTAGTTATTTTTTACCTCTTTGGTCTTTCATTTTATTCTGATAATGATCCCCTAGCAGACCCTTTCTGTTCACATTGTGCAGACTGAAAACTGCTGCTTCTTTAAAGATGGCAGATGGCCAGAGAGCAGCCAAAACTGCAGATAGCGTCACAATTTAATGACCCATCCCTTGTGTTATGGTCTTTTCCAAGGACAGGCACAGCAATGACAGCTTCTGCAGGGTAATCAAGACGCCTCCAGGCTTCTTAATAACACATACACACAAACAAACAACAGCACCAAGAAGGTGACAGCAAGTGGCATGAAAGAGATGCAGAAGCCTGCAGATATCTGCGCAAAAGAGGAACCAACTTTGAATGGAATCCTGTTTTGGGAAGACATAGAAATAGTGCAGCTTATCTCATGATGATTAATAAACGAGTAAGGCTAAAGCTAGGATTAATTTATCATCCCATCAATTTTTTTTTCAAATAATCCATTAATCATTCAGTCCATAAAACATTACAAATGAGCTCAGGGTCACCTTCAAATCGCTTATGTTGTTTAATCAATGATCCAAGAAAAAAAAGGAGCAGGATAAACAGCATGAATGGCTGTCTGGCCAAAAGTTAATATTTCAAAAAATATATAACATTGATCTGGCTCTGCCTCAAAATTGTCAACTACTCAACTTTCCACAAAAAAAATCCATCATTGACATTTAGATTTATCCAACTAACAAACACACACACAAATAAATATATACTTAAACCAAGGCCAAAACATAACCTTCTAGATGTGGGCAAGAATGTGTAGCTGCTTTGCATTTAATGATGGCAAGGTACTGGTATTGGCTGAGTGGCAGGACTGTTATTAGACACACCTGCTCTTTTCCCCGTTATAACAATTCAGAATTTCCACAGTGAGAAAGGGCCATTACATTACGTTTTCTAACCATCACTGGCAAGATAGCTCCTTTGACATATACCATTTGTGCCCTCATTTCAAATCAATAAAGCCATTATTAGCTGGGAAGGAAAATGAACACCAGTGGGAATTGTATCATTGGGTAAAAACAGAGTCAACGTTTTAAATAAAGCCAGTCACAGCATGGGACACAGAGGAAGACATACTGTACCAGCATTCAGCCTAGGTTCCTGGCTGATGACCTAGTTTAGTTAAATTTGTTTTATATGCAAGTATGTAAGGGGACATATCAAACACTTGCACTGCTATAAACTCTGCGATAAGAACAATGAAACTACATCAACGTAGGGTTCAGATGCCACAAAGGCAGAGAGGATAGGAGAATTTGGTCACAGACAACTATGTCTTTATTACTCCCGAAAGAGATATTCAGCTGGCAGAGGTTTACAGTATCACAGGGCTGGAGGCCACAGACTAAAATATATTGAGCTTCATACCCTGATGGAGAGTGGGGCTTTCAGCTACTAAGCACAGAGAAGTGGGTAGGGGTCAGAAGCCCTGGGGGAAAATAGACAGAAACTCTTATAACATTTACGGGTCATCTATCTGGCCTATACTGTCATGTAAGCAGTCATACTGTGCAGAAGATCAGTGAAGGGGTTGGTCACGACTCTGAATGGCAGAGGAGATGGGTTCAACCAACATGAAAGAGATGAGGCTCAATACTTCAGACTCTCCATCTGTCTGTAACCACAAACAAGCCCCCAAATCACTCCTATCTTCTCAAATCTTCATTGGCCGCATTTTAAGTAAAACCTAATTTCACAGTCCATGAAGATGGCAGATGGGCGCTCATCTTCTTTGTCGCGAAATGTTGCACTGTCCTGAGACGATGTGATCTGTGATGACACAGGACAGGAGGACACTGCGACAGGAAAGGTAAGAGCATTCGTGGTTGAGGGGAGCCAAGCCTGAAGAAGGCAAACAGAATACTTGTGTTGTCAAAGCTTGAAACAATGCCTTGGTTCTCACTCACCCTGAAGCAGACATAAGCGTAGAAGAGCTCTGTTTGAGAAGCACCAGAAGGAAAATAGGCAATGTTTTCAATTTAAGCCAAATAACTGAATAAGGGTTATTTTTATTCGGTTCTGAATGTTCATCGGATCCTCTGTATCCGTTACAGATCTTTATTTGATTCTTTTCAGACGCTGAACTACACAACAAGCTGGCCGATATTTGGAATTAAGTACATCTTTTGGTGTAACAAATACATACAATGGCCCCACAGAGGTTAAACACATGGGACTCCCCATCAGTCAGTTAGAACTGAAGACGGCCCTTGGATGAGAGGCCCCTCGATTCAACCCTTCTTAGATCCAAATGTACAATTTACAACATTGTTTTCTTGATCACAATGTGTGAATACTGTATGTGTCATGTCAGATTAAAAGCAATGGTGAAAAATGCATGAGCATCTTAAATGACTTAACAGTCCAATGACACTCCTTCATTCTTTCTCTGAACAACTTCCTTTCCTCTGTCAGTGCAAAGGAATTTGGAGTCCCAATACGTCTACTAAAAGGTAATCTGGCTGCAGAAGCATTTGTCAAGGTCTGCTCACCCAGTGGAACATCAGCTAAAATGGCACCCACACAGACGTAAAGAGGGATCAGATTAGCTTGAACAAGCACTACTCAACACAGCTCACAGCCTGTTTCACATACTGTACATTTATGATATTGCTACGCTGTTCACAAGTACACTTGTTTACATCATTTAAATCTGCCTGATCTTGTTATTTTGTCATTAGTTAACTGGCTAACATAATATAGTAAGCTACTGGTAAGCTACTGGCAGTCTGTTCATACCTGGACTTGGAATACTTGAGTTAACATTTTTTATTGACTGGTTGATGACACAGCGTGCTGCATCTTCCTCGGAAAGATACTCTAGCTGTAGATTTTTTAAAATCTAAATGGATGGATGCTGAAATACCCGAAGAATCAAGGGATGTAATTAAGGGGGGAAAGAATTCAGATTTTTTTTTTTGTTGGAGATATCAAATAATAGTATGGTACCCCCAGGTGTGGACCTGTCACTAGCGGTTTGTAATGTGGGAAGAAAACATCTGTAGAAATGCAGTCTTCACGTGTTTCAATCTTCATAATTCTTGTGGTAAATTAAATTCAGTTGAATTAAATTGTTGAACAAACCAAAAAGTATCTACTCTGATAAATGAGGGTAATTCTTGATGAAAACTTTAAGTGTGACATTGTCTATAGAGAAGACAAGAGGATTCTGTGTATGACAAAGGTGGCATTCTAGTGTGATATTTCTACTATTTAGGGTAGAGGACTCAGTTAAGCACAAGCAAAGGACAGATTAAATAAAAACTTGTGTGCCTGTAAGAGGGTGATGCAAAAAACAAAACCCAATAACACTGAAAGGTAAAATCCTCCTGCAGACCCAGAGCTTGCCATGCTATGGCAAGCACCAAGATGGGAAGACATGACTGTACAGAGAATGATAATGTTTGATTAGCTGACAATTCAAGACAACTTCACAAAGATTGGCACTGTAGCCAGAAAGACTGACAGTCGGAAAGGAACATACAGATGGTGAAAAAGAATGGCAGAAGAGTGATGCAACAGATACGGCAAAGGAACAAAGGAAACAGCATAGAAATAGTGCAGTTTACCTCATGATGATTAATAAAGGAGTAAGGCTAAAGCTAGGATTAATCTATTATTAATCTAACCCAACAAATATTTTTTCCAAATAACCCATTAATCATTTAGTCCCTAAAATGTTAAAAAAAAGAGCTCAGGGTCACCTTCAAATTGGTTATGTTATCTAATCGATGATCCAAGAAAAACAAAGAGCAGGATAAACAGTATAAATGGCTCTCTGGACAAAAGAAGTTTAAACAAATATAACTTTGAAAATATGATCTGGATCTGCCTCAAAATCTGCAAGTCTGTCTGCAAGTTGATTGTGAAAGTGTTCCAACGAAAGAAGCGATACAGTACAGACTCAAGACTGTGAGAGCGAGACCGAGAGCGAGACCGCGACCGAGAGCGAGACCGAGAGCGAGAGGAGAATAACATAACATGAAACAATTAAGTTGCAAATACTGGTACACAGATTGATTTTGGTAAATGGTAAGACTGGGTTGTATGTATATATAACTTTTACCTGAGATTATATGGTAAATGGACTGAATGAAGTGTTTTCCAATGTTTGCCTCACATTCACACATTCATACACTGGCAGCCAAGGTAACCATGCAAGGCCCACTTGCATGTCGGGAGCAAATTGGGGTTAGGGTCTTGCTCAGGGAGCTTCAACACGGAGGAACCGGCACCCCATTGATCACAGGCGACCACCTATACCTCCTAAGCCACACCGCACGTATAGTTAAGAATGCCCACAATAAATCCTTCAGCCGAGTTAACACTTGAGAGGCAATACACACGATAAAGAATCATAATTTTAATACATCTTTCACTG
The DNA here is from genome assembly GCA_900303265.1 of Brotula barbata. Lineage (NCBI taxonomy): Eukaryota > Metazoa > Chordata > Actinopteri > Ophidiiformes > Ophidiidae > Brotula > Brotula barbata. The sequence continues at coordinate 25,912 of OMNV01019740.1, forward strand.
GTGAATTTGCTGTGTAGGCCACTGCAACAAATTAAGGATTGAGAAAATTAAAGAAGAAAGTTCTTTATATCAACTAAAACAGTAGAGGACAGGCAGCAGCGGGGGACAAAGTGACACTCATAATACATGGTCTCAAACTTTAGTAGTAGGCAAATTAGAGAAATTTTATTTCACCCCAGGGACAGTTCTACTGAAAACTTGCTTTAAATCAGCCAGGCAAGCAGATGTGGGCTCAGTGATGATTTGAGGCTCTGGCTAGTGTCATAATCATAGCTGAGCTGAGAATTAAATTCCCCTCCAAAGTAAAAACACAACACACTATGATGAAATCTGCAATGTCTATAAAACTTCTTGTGGTATACATTTTTAATCAATTTATCAATTTGTTCTGTGATATTTCTAAAACCTTAAACTTTGGCTACAAACAAACAAATGCTCACCTATTTGTTTGGTTGGCAAGGTCATCGCCTATTTTGCTCTCTTGCACATATTCAGTGACAGCCAATCAAATAACAGGAATAGACTAAATTACACAAATGACAATCATCCGTCAATTAATGTGAGCAGAACACGTCTCAAACCAACAACCGAATTTTCATGAGCCTTTTCTGCTACATACTAATTTTCTAAACAATAGTAATATCATGATAGAAAAATATGGCCTGAAGCCAAGGAGTATTATCAGTGGCGACGCTTGCCATAGGCAACACAGGCTTTGTAATGTGACATGTTTGAAAAAAAAAAGAAGTCAATACTGTGATCGCACATTTGCAGACCTAGTTTAAGATAAGATATCTTTTCCTGACAAAGTGTTTTTGGACTAATATTTCCTTTCACAGATGCTCATTAGGCCTTGACTATATGAACTTAAGTTTTTACTTTCTTTTCATATTCTTTGATAAGTTTAACAAGAGTTATGGGGGATTAATGTTGGTACAGAGACCTGAAACACGCATGCAGGAAGCACAAGTTTCATACACTGTACAAGGTTTGCAGTTTAGAACATTATCCTGAATAGAAGAAACTTTTATTATTTGAGATACTGTTTGATAAGTAGTCCAATAGAGCAATGTCTACAGATGCTCCCTTTCCTATTCTTTATGTATACACTGTGCATTCACTGACTTTCAGAGCTCTCAACATGTGGGGACTGCTCTTGATAAAAGCGTTCTGATGTGGACACATGAAAAAGCCTTGATTATTGCAGGGGGCCGAACAAAATCTGTCATGCCGTAACTCTAATTTTACCTCTAAATTAAATCATAGAAAATATACTGTGCACTTACTCTTACTCTTCAGCATTTATAATATTGAAATTATTATATTAACTTTGACAAGAGCTTTAAGCTGCTTAACAGCCAAGCATAACTGAAAAAAAAACCTAAGCAAAGAGCCGTACCGCTGACAGAAATACATAGCAGGCCATTAATAAATACAATTGGCATCAATCTTATGCTTTTCAGCGCTCATATGTAGTAGTTAAATCTCCATCGACTGTGGGCTGTACAACACCCAGGTCTGTTGTAGACCATATACAAGCTTTAAGCACCATCAAGGCACCAGATAATGCACATTACAATTCTGCTGCAATGTTCAACAGTAGTTCTATAAAATTTAGTCAAACCTTAGATTGAGACTGATTGAAGGTAACACATTAGCCTCAAAGAAGTGCTCTCCTAGTTGACTACTTAGCTAAGAGACCTGCCACAATACAGAGAAAAAGCCTCTGACGGTCCAAGAGAATCCATCAATTATGCATTAAGGAAATGCCTTTTTGGAGTTTGTGCAACTCAGAATGTCTTGCAGCAGCAACCAGCAGCTGGTTCTCTTTCATTACCTTTAGTCTTAAAGTCAAGTGCTGCCTTGTCAAGTAATGTAAAGAAAGCTATATGCCAACAATAAAAAAAAGTACATTCACATTACTGTCGTGAATCGAGAATAACTATGCTATTTAATGCAGCAGACTACATAATTTACATAATAGGTTTGCCTTAATGAAAGCCAAGTCCAAAAGGGTAGTTTTGATCTTTTTCCATAAGTGCTGGTTGGTCAGCCAGAAGCCCTAACAGCTTAACAACAACAACATTGTCTCAACTCATTGCAGTCATGATGATTTTTAATGAGGAGTTGCTTCACTTTCCCAACCAGCTGCTCAGCACATCAGAATGCCTGAGGAGCAGATCACAGGAGAGGAGACAGTAGTACCACTAGGTATCATTCACTGTACACACAGGGCGCCCTGAAGAAGGAAAGATTATTCACACTATTCTGTGCCCCCCCTTAAAAAAACCCAAAAACAAATAAAAGCTTTTTTGACAACTCATGGACACACTCGTGCACACCCTTTTGCGCAGCAGAAACCTACTGAGGCACTTCTCTTCATTTCACACCAAGGAGACAAGTATTATTCTAGCTCCTAGCAAGACAAAAGATAGCTGACAGTTATGCCTGCAATTTGTAAATATGTTCAATTTGATTTCATAACCAGAAAAAAAAGTGGAAAACTCACAAAAAAGTGGACTTTTGGATGTGCAACCTCTCAGATGAGGAACTTCAACTGACTACCCTCAAAATGGAGGGGCAGCAGTTTAACTCAGTGATACTCCCAGATCACCAAGCTCCTTAACCCATCTCTAAAGCTGAACTCATCCACCCTGCTCATTTTGGCCATCTGTATTTGTGATCTTGTCCTATCCTGTACTACCCAACAAGTGCTGTGACTATAGCTGAGGGATGGAACGAATATTGGCCATATCCTCCATTCCTGCCATAGGCTTTCACAGGGAGGTTGAATAATGTGATCACCAAAAGAAGACAACCTCCAGTCCAACTTTTTGAAAATGGGGACTATCCCGACACCCATACAACATTGAAATGGCAGCCGTGACAGCCCCAAATTCTCCAGCACATTGAGCATTTCTGGGCAGATTTCATCCATTTCTGGAGCTTTGTCACCGTGTACCTACAAGCAATATTATCCAGTCGAGGTCAGAACTTCCCCGTCCTTGCCAACCAAAGTTGTTGTATTCTTTGCCAGAGGCCTCTTCAAAGCCAACAAAATGTCCTTCTCCATAGCCTTTCCAAACTCCTCCCATATCCAAGCTTTCGCTTCTGCAACTGCTACAGTCCATCTGGCCTGTTGGTACATGATGGCAGAAGCGAGAGTACCCTAAGCAAAGCAAGACTTGTGCTTTGAGAAGCCTACAGTGCAAAAGCAACCTTCACAACCTGTGAAGCAGAGCTGGGGCCTAGAGCCTCTTATTGTGAAATGAACATTTAGCCTTGATTAAAAAGGGAATGTTAAAACTGAAAGCTTAACGTGGAAAAGCTTAATCTGTCCCATTTTACTGATCAGAAAAGTACACCATCAAAGTAGCATCCAGTAGACTCATGCAAACACACAGCATCATATCAAATTCTTTAAAGTTCATCGAGACAACAGTTGGTGATTATTATCATTTATTATTTGCCAAAATGTGAAAGTTATGATGATTATCATAGAATTAGCATGCTTATATGGCTCAGTCTAGTTCAATCTGTTTATTTACGACCTTGGTACATATCATATGGACAGATCTGAACATAGCAACTGAGTGGACCAATACAACCATCGTGGCTTAATCAATCTTTTTACTTCCCATAGCAAATAAATGCTCCATTTCTCTTGTAGTCCCAGGTTATTTAACAATCACAAGATTATGATTATGTTTTGATAACGCTTCCAAATATTGCGTATCATTGACAGTTCTCACATAAACCTTTGTGTGGAAATACCGTGGATCGTAACCCACAGCTGCATCATAAGCATCTTCATCTCCCAGGGTATACACTGCATGCTCTATTCTTTCAGTGTCATAGCACCCAGGAAGAAAGCTGACTTCTGTGTTAACTGCTCGCAGCGTTTGGTAGGTCCACAAGTTCATCAACTTTAACTTCATAAAATGTCAGAGTATTAGAACTGTATGAAGTCATCACATGATAGGCGACTGCCTGCCATCATAGCTGCCACAGATGACAAAATGACCAGCCACAGCAAACATGGCCTCCATTTAGCTGAGGCTTTGGGGTCATAAATCACCATGTATGTCAAAACAACCTATTAAGAAGTCAGTGTATAGCATGGTCACATTGCTGAAAAGCTCTACAAAAGCAATATTTTGAAGTTTACATTTACTACAATTTACTAGAGTGTGAACATTTATTTTCAAAAAAAAAAAAATCTCTTCGGTATCTTGTGGACCCCTTCTCTAAGCAGCAATTTTATACTCACTAACATTACAATTAAAAACAATATTTTTCCAAAATTTTATCCATATGTAACCATAGTTAATTTATCTCACTGAAAACATTTCGGCTATGTATTAATCAATAAAATTTCCACATTTTGGCACATTTACTGCACTGGCAGCACATATGCTTTGAACTGTTTTAACATACATTGACCATTCATATTCTCCACTGAGCGATGAGTTCATTCCTTCCAAATAACTGCAGGCTTGGCCTGAGGACTGCTGTTGAAATAAGGTGTCAGCTGTGTCTCATCCCCTCTATAACGACACCATAAAAATCATACAGTCCTATAAGGAAAAATGAACATACTGCAAGTCTGTGTATGTTTTGTGTGTGTGTATATGGGATACTTAGTGCTGACCATAAAATGTAAGTCTCTGAAGGCAGAATGTCACCCCTCTAAATGCATTGCTCGCCCTATAGGCCTCTAGACCATATGACAAAATGATTAAAAGTGTACAAAGAGAGCGGGTGGCTAGCCTGAGCTTGCTTGTTTACAGTTTTTCTAACGGGACTCACCATTTCATTGAGAATAATATGCCTTCTTCTTTAGTTTAGCTGAGATTGTTACATTTTGGAGCTCGTCCACTCCTTTTCTCTTGACTCTTTCTTTGCCTCATTCTGCCCTGCAGAGTCGGACCGAGGTCAAAATGTTGAATAATAAATGACACAAAGCCAGAGCCATTAACAATATAGATAAATAATAAAAAATAATAATAAAAATCGCTAGTGCTGTAAGAATCCAAACATTAAATATGATGCCCATTCTGGGTTGGGCTAATCCAGTGTTGTGTAACCAGAATGGTGACTCAACTACTGAATGGCCAAGTGTAAATGTCAGTACAATTTCAGGGAGGGAGAATAAAGGATGCAAACACATGTCATTTGTACCATGTCAGTTTGTCACAGTGATCTTAAAGATGTGGTCATGGGCCTTGCTAAAGTGGCTGCCCAAATGATAGAGGCAGAAATGTGTTTCAATGAGCAGGTTCAAGGTAACAGTGTCCTATTTTATCATTTGGCTCCAAGGCTGAAAAATCTCAGCTTGTCTTTCAATTACTTTGCTTTTACGAATCCTTGGTTGGAAAACTGCTAGTGGATTGTTCAGAGCTTAACATTTGTAAAGCAACAAAATTATGGAAAGGCTACTGCATCCAATGAATAGGACTCTATTATGGGGCGAACTGAGGCACCTCGGCCAACCCAAAATGTCCACTCTTCTAAGTAAAACCATAACCATGAAGCATTATTCTACCTTGAGATTTGATGAAGTGATCTTAGTCCTCTCATTTGTGGCTGGGAGGAGGAAGAGGGGTGTCAGGCAAGTGGATTTGTGATATTCTCAGGTAAATCCAGGCCCGACCAACTTGGCTCAACCACAATTCAGCAGCAATCAATCCTGAACATGTTCTAAAACACACTATTTGGTCCCTCATTAATGTCTCTACACAGTGGATTCACTTATCTAGTCACTGCAAGGCCTATATGATAGCCTGTTGCTGTAATTGGAAAGAATGATGACAGGAACACAACAATGTAGACACAACAAAGGCAAAATAAGGAAAAAGGAGCACAAAAGAAATAGGTTATGAGGCAGAAATGTGAGGCAGCAAGGATAGACAGAGTACGGTGACTCGCAAGTTTATATGTGTCTAGTAGGTGAGCCACTGAGGCATCATTATTGACCATTTTCAATATCTTATTTTAACATTTCAGCTCACTGAGCTCCGTCTGTGTAAACTGCAACCCTGCCCCAACAATACATGATGGTTGTGTGCACATAGCATATTTAAGCATACCACTGTAAATCATGGTGTCATAACAAATACATCTGAACAGGCTCCAATTTCATTATAAAACAAGCAAAGAGATAAAACAGATTCTCTTTGGCTTGTCAGAGAGAAAGAAGAAGCAGCCCAGCAGGAGAGACTTAAGCCTACAGCCAGGCTACATCTGTTCAACTCTCAAACAATTCATAAAAAAACAAAACATCACTTCTTATGCATGTCATGCACAAACACACATATACAGATCAATGAAAGTCAATTCATTCTGATTCCCTACAGATAGTAAACGGGCTATGATTGTTCTAAATGACTTTCCTCTGTACAATGGAAGAAACTGCAAGCTCAGCAAATGCAAATGATGCAGTTAGAAAAACTTTGAGATAAATCAGTCAGTCATGCAGTCTGATTCCCTCCCTGCCTTTTTAAAGCCAGCAGTGCAATTGTCAGCATCTCCACAGCCTAAGTAGGGAACAGGAGGATTCAAGGTGATGATATAAGATATTAGAGGTAATGGAAATGTATAATAGTGTCTTCAGCAGAAAGAAGCAAGCTTGAAACTTATTCCAGAATAAATTTTTGGTGTCTTTTTATATTTTAATGTGTTAATAAATTACTCTTAAAACCATTAGGAAGACAAATCATCATATAAATAGTAAACTAATGATGCACAATAGGTCTGCTACATCTGCATCCATTAAGCCCATTACAAAGCCTCTCTTTTGGGTTTCACTTAATCCACAGCTTTCAGGGGTGTTCAGGTCTCAGGATGGCATATCCATACATAAACTTGTGAGCCAAGATCAGTCGAACACACACTTTGCATGAACTCCAACTTTCTGAACTCCCCATAACACAATGTTTGGTACCTCTTTGTTCCATTGAGTATCTGTGGTCCATGCCTCTGTTGTCCATGTTTGCATGGGCTTTCATTTTGACAATAACTAGTATGTTGCCTCATGTTGAATCTTTATTGCTGCATGTATGAACACACAATCAGGACAACTTATCAATTTAGTCTAAATGTTTTCAAAAGACAGTACCCATTGTCAAAGTTCAAATGTATTATAAAGTAAGATTTTATACACTTATTTTGAACAAAAATTTGCATAAATAATTATTTGAATGTGCTTATGTTGGGCTTATAGTTATCCATGGCGGCATTAAAAAAAAAACAGGGATTTAAACATAATATTGAAAGGTAATGAATGGACTTAATGTTGGTATCCAAAATGAAACATTCTAGGAAGACACTATCCAGCATCTGCGCTTGACCAAAAGCATGCCAAAGAATCGACCGTCATTTCTCTACCTGGCATAGCATTTTGATACACAGTGAAAAATAAGAGCGGTAGGCAGGGGTCTTTTGAGTTCAGCAAAGAAATTACAAACATATTAGCTATAAAGTTTTAAATAAACCAGAACACACTGCTAAACTGGCTGCCTCACGTTCAGACAAGTTGTAGGCAGAGTTCTTCTATTCATTCCACAGGGCAAAACCCTGGGGTAGACTTGAAGCTTTAGTGCAATAAGAAATGTAGAGTAATGATCTGAATTTTTAATACATGCCTGATGCATTGCATAAGCAGAGTGTGCAAAGAAAAAGCATCTCGGCAATATCTTTGTAAGATTACGATGTGCTCAATACACTATGTGTTGGCAGTGTACAGTGGCACTGCCCAAAATAGATCACATAAAAAAAATGTCATTACTTACAAAGAAAAAAAAAGCTTCGTAAAAGTGGACTTTATTCTAAAAGCTCAAGTCATTTTTGGTGTATTGGATAGAGGTCAAAAAGCGTCAAAGCTGTGCTATAAAGGACTCCAATATATAATGTCATGAAGGTTGTGTTGACTCTGTAGCAGCTCATGTAGACACAACCACCGGCTCCCGTTTTGATGCCAGTCAGTAGGGTCAGAACAACAAACCACTGCACACGCAAAGACTCGTGGAGATGCACATAGAAGACAATTAGCTGCTGACTGGAGAAAACACAGCAGATCAAGAGGAGGGCAGGGAGCTGAGAGGAGTGAGGATGGAGATGATGAATAAAAACAAGCTAAGGGATATTAGAAGTTGAGTGTGTGTGTGTGCATATTTCACTGCTGTAATTCATGCATTCACAAGACTCTAGTGATAGCAATGGAGTTCTAGCACAGTAAATCTAACTTTATGCGAGTGGAAATGGAATCTTGAGCAGAAATGAATTGACACAGACTTTTGCCATCTGACAAAACAAACATGTACAGTATTTGTAAGACACATCCTTTCTGTGTGTTCAGCTGTGTGCACACGATATTGTCCCCAAGCTATTTGCTAATACATTTTATATCATCACTCAAATCTCTTGGCTTCATACAGCACTGGCAACACCTTCAGAGTCTAGAAATGAAAAATCAGTTCAAGTAAACGAAAATCACAATCTAGCACCTATGCCAAATTAACAGTAACCAAAGTGACTGTCTCAGTAATAAAAATAGGATCACCAATCAGACTCTTCCTTTTATCTTCACTGCTGCACTTGACACTACAGTTGCAAAAACTGTGCAAAACAAGGAAGACTGGAAGTTTAGGCGAGAAGATGGAGGAACTTTTGCTGGCATATTATAAACAGTGAGGAATATTTTAATGCATTTCATTAGTGATTCAATGTGAATATTTAAGCCTAACAAACCTCAGTATGTAACATCAGTGCAGCACTGCACAGCACAGCACAGCAGCACTGGCCAGCCTTCCACTGTACTTGAAGGAGGATTCATCCGCTTGCAAGGTATTTTGCATTATCCTTTTCAGTTATCTGTGCTGATATTTTGGCTGTGCTGCACAGCAGAGGATAATTTAACTGTTTTCTTATGCTTATTCATATTCTTATGAATAAGAATAATGATTAACAAAAGATTAATCAAGTGCTTTATCAATGTTGTATCTGCCATTTCTGATGACCTCTTTTAGGTAAGCAAATTGATGGTATAAGAAACACTTTTAGATGGTCCATTATCAGGTTGAAAATTACCAAGACCACACCCTTCTGGTTTTGTTTTCTTTCTCTGCAGTAATAGGTCATCAATATCGATTTCAAAGCTCCAACACACCTGGAGTGTGCAGCGCGTGCTGGGCGCCCCATTTCACAGAACGTTATTGTTCATCAGTGTCCACGTTCACGTGGTTATAGTTATACTTATCTTTATAGTTATCGTTGATGTGGACATCCCTGTCTTGTTTAGTGTAAGTAGGTGCTACACACTACAGACATCTGTTTGACGGTGTTTTAATCAAACATTTGCAGAGAATTTTATTTCCATGGACACTGATGTGAAATATTAATAAGTAGAGAGTATTGTTGTGAACATGGTAATGTCTGAGCAGTGAAAACTTATGTAGTCCTTTCACAATGTTCGGCGTTCAACTAAATAAACTGTTCATGTTCTTGCAGTCATGGTTGTTTGTATTGAGTTACTGCAACTTAAAAGGTTTAAGGCAGGGGTCTTCAACTTGCGGCCAGCGGGACGATATTTTGTGGCCCCCTGCTTGACATCAAAGTTTAGTGTTAGTGCGGCCCGCGCGTTTTTCTCACACGCACCTTTTTGCCGAGTTGTTGCGCTAGTCGTTGCCCTGGGCGTTTTATATTTTTTTATCACTTATGGGCTACCATAACTCAGGCTCGTGACAGATTCCGGTGGTGTTTGTTGACAAGTTAGCCAAGGCGAATTAGCAACGTTAGTCACTTGGTTGACACGTGATTCCGATGTGACACCAAGTGGACGGAAAATATATCCTGTCACACAGTGCAAGATACAGAGGAATTAGGAAGTGGGCGGCAAGAACAAAAGCCAAATGGTGGTTAGAACCTGAATATTATAAAGAAGAAGTTATAGATTATTATTACAAGAGAAATAAAGAGAAGGAATGACAGATATGTGCGATCGCAAAAGAAAACAAATTTACCAAGAACAATTTAATCAAAAAGAGCAACAGAACTTGAATGGTACCATTTGTGTCAAGATTAATTTAAGTTTTGTCAAGATTAATTTAAGTTTGCAGAGCTATGAGTTCTAGAAATAAGGACATAAATTTTTCCACAAATTCTGTCAACAAACCATTGAAATGACTCAAAGAAGAGCCGTGATAAACACACCTTCGAAACAAGCTATGTTGCGTTTACCTCTCCAAAGCACTAATCATCAGCAATCAAAAAACATCACATGCGCTGTCAGCTTGTTGAGGAGGACCTGGTAGCTCAAGTATGACATCCTGCTTGATAAATCTTATCTGACATGCATCTTACTGCCCAAGCTTCGTTGACAACAGTGTGCCTGTGACCTGCAATGTTGTGGAATTGTTCCATCTTTATATATTCAAATTTATAATGTAAAGCTCTGATGTGAAGCACTTCAAGTTATATAAAAAATAAATTGAAATTTTAAATGTTATGAAACAATTGAGAAAAAATAAAATGAAGTAAAGTGGGATTGGGACTCAGGACAAAAATAACAAAATGGAATTTGGTAAAACAAAAGATTGGATTTCATAGGACCCTACATAACAAAAACTACCATCTGACGTAAATCATCAAGTCAAGGTTGGGTACACAGTCTGACATTTTGTTACTCACTAGCAACAACACAAGCCAAGTTATTGTGGTAATGTCCATACTGCACTCCTCGTCATTTTTATGATGATGGTTTGCATGATTCACTTCATATTGCTCACATTGGACTTTACTGCTCTTATTTACATGTTACTTCCGTACAGCATATCATTTCAGGTTTTTTATGGGTAAACAGTTTCTGGATGTTAAATATTTATTAACAGATATATTTATCAATATATAACAGCAAAAAGGTAATCAAAATGGAAATGCCAAAATGCCAAAAATGTTTCACTATGGTCAGTTAGTAAAATAACAGTACTGTACCACTAGAGGGTGTTCAACTGTAAAAGGTCATGTCGGCCAGTTCAGCCTGTTCAGCCAGGCAGCCTTTCTGCCCCTTCATCTACTTGCCTGTGACTAGCAGCCAGGTCAAGACAGAATGTTCTTCTGCCCAGAGAAAATACTGATGCTTGGCACTAAAGACTCAGGTTTCAGGTGGTCCAGTTCAGTCTGTCACCACGCTGCCCAAAGTGGTACACACGGTGATGATCCCGTTGACCTATCTCTGCTAAAGGCACCAACATGAGACGGTGGGACTGGGTTTGCTGTAGGGGTGCAACAATTGGTCTACAAAAAAATTAAATAAGGTGACAAAAATAAATAGCCAACAAATTAAATTGTCGATAATTAGTTGGTTTATGTCATCGCACTTGTTGTTCATGCTGTGGAGCAGACATAAAATTGTTTTCCGAAGCTGAGCAGTTACAGGGTGAGAAATTTCACTTCCTACCCATCTCCACTGAGAATTTCACATACGCAATAGCGCCTGCGAAGCGTCAGTTAAACAAAACATAGTGCGCGCACACACACACATACACACACAGAGCTCAGCGGAGTGGCAACGCCACATTACTACTGGGCTCCAGCATGTGATCATTTAGGCAAATTGTGTGCCTGCTGAAAGTCACACTGGTGCATCTAGTTTTAAAAGGCTGGCTGAAAGTAATAGTTGTTACTTGCAGCCCCAGTTTGCTGTGATAAAGTATGACCCACAGATGTCCGACTACCTTGGGATTTATGAGGTAAGAAGATAAGATTTTAACTGTCACTCAAAACTGGGAATGAAAAGAAAAAATTACTGAGCGTTGTTTGACATTTTTATTGTTTTTTTTCAACCACTCTGAGGATATAAAAGAGAGGGGGTTAATTTGTAGTATCTGCTTTGCTATTCTGTTTCAAGCCGTTACCAGTCATTTCTGTCACCGTGCCTCTTTCCTTTTTCATTTTTAAACCTTCAAAAGAGACTTTTCCTCTCAGGCAGATACAGAGATGGATGTATAAAAGCAATACAGTCCATGTCGAATAACTGTGCATTACAGACAAAATCACCGAAAAACAGCATTACAAGGCACTTATTCTAAGATTGCCTTGTAATGCAGCACAACTGATAATCCATTCTGCATCCAAGGCATAATAAAGGGCATACCCATCAGTTCATTCCTCAATAAACACCAGACAATATCCTATTAACTTCCATTTATGTGTAAAAGAACAAAGTGAATGTCCTCATATCCACTATAAAACAGACTTCCTTTAATTTTACCACTATACAATAAAGCTTGTGAGCTCCATCTCCAATCATGCAACAGACATTCGATCAGTCAAACTCAACCAATTACACTGCCGTACAATGATAAGAGAGGAGTGAGGAGAGAATTGTTCTGCTGGGATTAGAGTACCTTTATCTTGAATGTGGAAATGGTTTTATGACTGCATTCATATCAGCCATGGCAAAAGTGAAGAGAACTGGACATGAACTAAGCCTGCATAATATCTAAGAAAATTGTCATGTTTTTCATTTTTGCAAGAACATCGAGACAATATCGCAATTGACAACTCTCTAAACGATGAGTTCTAGTTGTGTGCTACATGTAAGGTTGCTGCAGTTTTAGGAAAGTTAAATTTTGTACTTTTTAAGGCCACCAATGAAATTTGAAGGAATGAATGAATGAAAACTAATTTCAAAATTAAACAAATGACAGAAAGCACACAATGTCACCAATTACCTAGACTTTCTTTGTGTATGCACGCTTGCTACCAGCACTTTCATTAGGGTACTTCATGTAATGTCCTTATTGGTTGATAGTTAAAGGCTAGACATTGCTAGTGGTGGCTAACCGTGCCGTATAGCAGCAACATCGCTAGCCTGCCAGTGTGAAACGGACACAATAGCACGCACTCAAGAAACCAACCTCGGATTGAACCCTGGCCTATCATATAATTTTCTGTTTAAAAAATGTGATGTCAAAGCTGCCATCGTACATCTTGCAGGCCAACACGAACTAACAGCAATTCATTATTTCATACAAGTCTTTATTAATAAATTGGGGCATTGAACACAAGCTCAGAGAGCAAATCCTGTATGCTTGCCAGACCTTTCTCTGGGAGAGGTCTAGCAACTTCTAGAGCATCTGCAAGAGTAAAATTGTGAACATGTGACTGTTTCTGACTTTTCCTCAGACACAAATTGCAACACAGACAAAGATAACACCAACTATCTGGGCACTGGTTAATTATCATAGACAGTTTCCTGTCTTTGAGGGCCTTCATGACCTTTGGTTTTCATCCTACGGAATAACGATAGTCGTTGCAACTCAGGGGCAGGAGAAAATTAACATTAACTCAACCCAAACCGATGAATGAAGTCAGCATTGTAAACCTTGGGAGGCCGTAAAGTGACCGGTGTCGTGACTGTCCACAAATTCAACATTTTCCCCACGGGGACCAATAAAATATTATTCTAAAATACTATAAGTCATCAAAGGGACTCTTTGTTTAGGGCAAACAGATAAGATAAAAGGAGAAGTGACAAAAGGTCTGTGAGCATCTGCATTCAGACCTCCCGCACAGCCCTGTGTCTACTTCCTAACCAGATATGATTTGACTAAATTCAAATTTTTTATTTGGCTTGATCATGTTTCAATTCAATGCATATACTGGCAATTGAAAACCAAAATTAATCAAATAATTATCGTTCAAATTGAATTAAATTGTAGTCAGATATTAAATTTGAGGTATACATGTTTCTGTAGCAGAGGGGGGTCTTCACACCTTCGCTCGTAACAAGGGATTCCGCCATTGGGCCAGGGACGTGTAACTTATACATCAGACATGATGATGGTGTCTTCTCTAATGCCTACATGTGCATGATTAACAGCACAATGTAAGAGCACAAGTAACCAGGCTATCTGATCTGGTCCTAAAAGACTTTGTGCTGTCAACACTGCTGTCAAATCTAAGAGCTCCATCTTCTAAAGGAAAAGGACAGTTAAGTTGGATCACAAAGACACATTTGAGAGAGAGGGTTATAAATAAAATAAATAGGGTAGCAAAGGGCTCCTGCGACATTTAGCAATCCTGCCATCTTCTATAAAGACAATTTACTGAGTGACATAAACTGAGGTGAGCTCTTGGAGTTGTACCTGAGATAACTGTCATCAGTGATAACAATTGCAATATTTGCAAACTTACAATACTTACAATCTTCAATACTTGGCAAACCATTGCTTGCTACTGTAAGTTTCAAGTCAAATAACAGTTTGGTTTGCTAGTAACACAATATCAAACTAGACTGAAATATATTATTTATACAAGAGCAAGGGAAGGACTATATTTCCACGGATGGAAGTTGCAAACAAAGGTGTCAATGTCTGTGTTTCCCCATCCATGTATTAGTCACGACAGAATGCTCTACCAGCCTTTACATATTATATTTATAATATATAACTTTTAAAAGACATTAAACATTTAGAAATGTGTTAGTATAAACCCTCCATTTTGTAATTGGATTATAGAATTAATCAGAAATTCAATACAGGAAGGGTATTAAATATATACAGTGTGTGTATTACGACTACGGCATTTTAGCCATATTGCATCATCAGTCAATGGTTCTTATAAGTAAACCCTATGGGAATCTGATGCACGGACATAATTAATGTAGGCTAAGACAGGGTCTCCGACATGCCTTCTTTGCCAACTAGACACCTACACATACAGGCTTTCATAATTCTGCTTCAAGTCTGGTTGCAAGTAGGATTGGTAGAGCAATGAAAGGATGATTGAATACATTTCTCTGTATGTCATTCTAGGTTAAATTTTTCAAAGTTACATGCAGAAATTCAGTCCTCTGCTGTTATATAGAAGACAGACATGAAGATGGTAGTTAAATCCACAGGTACCAGAGTGATCATTAAGTACTCAATGTAGAGTGATGCAATACTTGAGTCAGACAATAAGTCACTTGAATGATACATAAAACTGTGGACATTTATCTGTATATACAGTATATATATATATATATATAGGCCAAAACAAAAGACAGAAATCAAATCCAAAGAGGGTCACTGAAAAAAAGTACTACTTTTATGTTATTAGAAACTGTTCATGCTATTTTTATTGTATAGGATAGCACTAAGATAACCTACGTGTAGTGGAAGAGAATACCAATTATTATGGAAGAGAGAATAAATATAGTCGGTAAGAAATTGCAACAATTTGTGAATCCTCACACAGAAGAAGAATCCAGACTATAGAAAATGATGAGCACTGCTAAACACTATTTGTCAACAATATCAGTCAGAGCACTATTTAGCTAAACAACTGGCCAATTGTGCAAAGTCTAGACTCACTTTTCTTCAATTCTTGCACTTTAGACTATATAAATTATCCCATCACACTGTTTTATTTAAAATATGGGGCTTCAAGCTGAAAACTTTCTGCTGTTGAAATAATAATTGTCACCTGTTTTGGAGCTGACTTTGTCTGTAACCTTGTGAAGGTAGTTTGATTGTTGCTGAACAGCCCATACCTGTTTTAATGTTTATTCACTTTGTTGAAGTGCATTTAGTTTTGTTTAATATTTTAAATATTGTTTGTGCTATTGTTCATTATTGTACAAGTGGAGTGAATCTCAGGGTTTTTCACACCAGCACTTTTTATTACTGTTAAAACGGACTCTGGTGTGTTTTCCCCATTAATGCAGTTCATTTGGGCACAGCAATCAGACTAAAACAATCCCACCAAGACCCTCAAGAGGCGGTGGTCTCAGCTCCTGTGTGGTGGAAAATGAATTCAACTTCAATCGAACCCAAATACAAGGTGTATTCCATAAGTATGAGCCTAACAGACACTGGTGTTGTTGTACATTCTTGTTAGTTCCCGCAATCGGCTCAATCTTTTGAAGCCAACAGCACATGTTCTTCACAAAGTTTGTAGGAGTACAGAATTTTCAAGATGTGTTCTAAAAGTATAAAGTGTAATCGGCATTATGCCGGTTTAAATATATTCCCCAGATATTTTCTCTCTGAAATACCGGTACGCACTGAACACAGGACCATTTACATGTATATACTGTCTTGCTACTGCTCAGACACATCTGACCAAAAAGCAGAGTGGACATGTTTTTGCAGTGACGCATTTTGGTACACTGCTAAAAAAAAATGTAAAAAAAATGAAAGAGGAAATATCTCTGATTCAGACAAGAGAAAACGAAAAGCAGGTGTGAAAACGCCCTTAATAAAACATACATGTTAACAAATCTACTAACACATCTAGTCTAGTCAAGCTCTTTAAATCCAGCTGTTCTGGGGGTTCCTGCTTCAGATCATTCCGTGAGATCTGATGATTTAACTGTCCAACTGTCCACAGCTGCCTAGCCGCATGCAAATTCACTTACAATTGCAATGAAACCAGGAGCATGTACAAAGAGTGCAAAGTAAGCCTGGCGAAAATGCAAGTTCAACCGACCCTAACAAATAAGATGATCAGAATATAAGCGTTAATTACAAGTAGTTGCTATAACAGTGTTATTGGTCACTAGGTGAATAAATATCATGCAAAAGGAAGTACAGTCTTAATGCCTTAATGCCATTATTACTATATATACAGTATGTACTATTATTACTATATATACAGTATATACACACACAAACATAGTGTATATACATATACACATATACATACAGACTCATACTTAAACAGCACAGGGTCTTTAATGCAAGTCATTCAAACTTCCTCTATCTCTCTAGTCTTGTTCCAGTGAACTAATCAGTGACTGTCCTTGGTTTTGAAAAGTAACACCTCTGGTTTGGCTGCAGCACAGGTAAATAGCACAGTGGGTAAACAGAGAGGAAATATATTCCAAGCGGACTTCAGCCTACCAGTAATGTCGGTTGCTTCTTTCCGGGTTCAAACCGCTGTGTCACCCGAAGTAAAGCCACAGCGTCTGTCACTATTGTCTTCGTTTACCCCGACCCCCCACAGGCTTCAATAGACGGCCGGACTGCGAGTTATACTGGTACCCCTAACATTACAATTCTCGGTAAAGATAAAGAAAATCTGAATAACAGCCTGGTGACCCAAGTGCAATTATCTGTTAAAACTGCGTAGTTCAAAATAACACATGCGAGTTTTAGATTTTTCACTTTTGGGGTTCTGGTCGATTTAACTACACGGACGTCATCGCTTTAGATGAATTTACGCAGCTTGTAAGATGCGATGTTACAAATCGTCCACCTGACAACTGAAAAAGGAAAGTTCCCTGATAGTGCAGCAAGGCGATCATACAACACCTCAAAGAACGCCGGTCTGAGGGTCAGGCAACTCACCAAGGGTCGAACTCGTGGATGATGCTCTCGAATCGAATGACAGCGAAGAGCCTGGAGCTGAAACCGGCCAGCCAGGCCAGGAACAGGATGGTGAAAGACAGCAGGGACTGCCACCCGGCCGGTTGCGACAGGCCGCCGGACAGACCTCCTCCTGCGCCGGCGATGCTGCCCCGCTCGGCGACTGCAGCCGCTGCGCTGCTCCGTCCGTTCCCAGAGTAGGACGCTCCGGAATTTAGGGCAGATTTGTGTTTGTTGTCGGATACCGGGTGATGTTCCGCCATATTCTACGTCAGTCCCGTCGTGGCAAACAAGCGAGCGAGCTATCTGGTAACCCAGGAAAGAAATCTCCCCTTCCTCCTTTTCGGTGCCACGCTCCACTTCCGAAACCCCTCGCGACACCTTCCACGCTGGACTCCCCCAACACCGCCTGTAAACTCAACTTTCAAACCTTACTGCCAACCGAATGCGAAACCAGCTATAATATACTGAGCAGTCACATAGCAGCCCTGTTTGGCAGCATACTCGAAATGACACATGCGGCCGGAACAGTTCTTCCTTCCTTCCTTGGAGCTGAACGAAGGGGCGGAAGAGCGCGTGGAACCGGAAGAGCTGTCAGCCTCTCACAACGAGACAGGTACAGCCGAGTGGCGCCGTTCTCCGAGAGTTATCCAATGAAAAGCCAGGATATGATTGACAGACATGACGATTGACCAATAATAAAAGTGATCCCTCGACGTAAAAGATGGGACGGACAGCGGGACGGGCGAATCGCATCGGAACAGCATAGGGGCGGCTGGAGTCACATGGGCCAATGAAATAAATTAATTTCCACAGAAAATATTGACAGATGTATGGCAGTAGCATGAGCCTTCAGCCAATTTTACGCCCTGATTGCAGACATCAATTCAATACTCAGAACGTCAGTGTTGAGACATTATTGGTACTGCAAGATCTCATCATTACGGCAAGGCATTTTGTTGAAATATGCAACACGAACATGCTGCACTGAGCAACTCGTGATTCTATGTAGGTCAACGTCATAATCCATTCACAGATTCTATTCTATTCTAATCTCACAGAAGAATCTAAACCTATCTGCTTTGGTGGTGCAGCGAGCCCACAGTTTTCCAATACTTCGTTTGCCCACAAGGGAACTTTTCCACATGGTTCATGAAACAAACCCATATTCTTGTAGTGGACTGGGGAAATGAAACCATTAAATCTATGTGCACCAGATATGAGGAGTAAGACAGAGTTGATTAAAACCCATCATCTCAAAAAGAGGAGATGGTCTCATAATGAGTAGCAGAGTTTGAGCCACAGTTTGCTACGTGGTAAAAGAATGAATGTTTGGAGACTATTGAGTTACAACTCTGTGATGAACTCAGTCTCTTCTTGCTTGAGAAGATTCAGCTAAGTGTGAATAGTTTGCAGCAGTGTGTGTGTGTGAAATGTCCTAGCCCAGCCATTTCCCTGATAATATCAGTGTTTATGTATATTCTGTAATTGAATGTCTGTTCATTTTTCTGGTGCTACAATCTGTTGTCGGCACTCATATAACATTTGTGTTTGTGAACTGTTTTATTTTCATGAGTGAATCTGGTAAATGAGCAAATCACACTTTTCACACTTGTCACTTTTCATATGGATGGATCATTTTTGTTTTGGCAGGTCCTTTTCCCTCCTTGGAACAGATGTAAACCAAGTGATGAATGTGTAATAGCTGTCGCTGTATAACCATGGGTGTACATCCATATTCACTTTTAAAAATACACTTACTGAGAAGTTCTTTCTCAGTGCAGCCTATAGACTGGAGAGAGCACATACCATGGTAAATACTACTGATCTCCATTCCCTCTGGAGATGAATTTATCATGTGCACTAACAGACTTCCCTTAATTTGCTTCTCTTTCTTTGCGCTGTAAGCAAACCACACATGCAAATGCACACACACGCAGAGTTCTGTAGAGATGAGATATGTTGCTTTGGATCTGCCAATTTCCCAAACTTGGTTTTGCAGATGGTATTCTTTTGCTTAAAAAAAATCTAAAAATGGTTTATTTGCAGAATTAAAGGTTAATGAGAACATTGATGAATGTCTTAAAGCAACAAAATGTCACATCATTATATCTTCAAATCTAAGTGCACGATTCAGTTTCACAGTACACATTTCAACTGTGGCGTCTGTTAAGGTCATTTATAAAATAATGGAGACTGGCATCATTTGCAGCTATTATGTCAAAAGTGAATTCATCTGGCTCATCTTTACAGCATTAATTGAGCGAACAGTGATTACTATCAGAACTCAGGAAGCTGTGGTTAGCTGTGTTCTTGCTGCTAGCATAGTGTGAAACCATAATGTTTCACATTCGGTGAGGGTGTTGGAAACATTTAGCAGTCTCAGACGTGTGCAGTAGCTCACTGGAAGTATGCGCTATCACACACAGTAGCCTACATACAAGCGTGTCCTTCCATATAGATTCTTAAACCTTCGAGATTCAATAGCCTAATTGGAAAAAACACATTTCTCTTTCGAGGAACAGCATGCCTACATATCTGAAACTGCGTGGTTCACTGAACGAAACATAACATTTATCTTAATCATTTTTGTTCATTCATTTTGTTTTTATGACCAAGAGAGCATAAACATGTAATTAGCTATGGTGCCGCCTGCTACTATATGTTGATTATATTGTCGTAGCTTGTCATCTTATTGTTTGTATTGTTTTTTGTTGAAATATGCATTATTTTAGAGGACTCCAATGGAAATAAGCCTCTGGGCTTTATTGTGTTTATTTTTTGACATATGTAATTATTATTATGTGTTGTTTTAAATCATCAAATAAATTCATTCATTCAAACCTCAACCATGCATCCATCCATCCATTATGTATTCACTTGTCCACATAGGTCACAGTGGGGCTGGAGCCTATCCCAGCAGTCATTAGGTAAATGACAGGGTACACCTTGGCGAGGTCACCAGTATTGCAAGACTGATACAGAGACTGACAACTCAATCACTCAATTCCCATTCATACCTACGGTCAATTTAGATCCAATTCACCTGAGCCGCAGGTCTTTGGACATTGGAGAAAACCAGAGGAAACCCACAAAGACAAGGGGAGACGCGCAAACCCGATACAGAAAAGGCCAGGGTCAGCCGGGGACTCGAACCTATGAATTTACTGCCTGCTTTATTTACTGCAGTACCATTTTTGGCCACCTGATAGCAACCCAACCCAGTTATTCATCTAGTCAGAGTAATCTCAGAGAGTTAAAATGACATGATTAAATCTCCAAATTGTGTTTTAATGTGTAGACAATACAATGTTGAGAGAGTAATTCTGCCAAACTTCTCTGTCAAAAGCATTTATGATGAACTTTTAATTCCCAATTGAATAAAAGAAATATATAGAAGCTGGAGGTTGAACAATAGAGAAAAAACAAACATCAAAGATGTGTGATGGTTCATCATTAAAGCTATAAAAAGTCACCCCCGGGGAGGTGTATGTATATAGAGAGTTTGACAGGTTAATACTATAGACTACAGAGGGAGTTACATGGTCCATCAAATACATTTGTTTTCAGGAAGCTTATGCTTAAATTGTTGTTGCTGTCAGTTAACATTTATTGTCTGTACAAAGATGAATTGTCTATGAGGATCCAATATCACTTAGCAGATAATGCAAACAGAATCATATTAGACTTTATTAATTCCTGCAGACACATATGGCCTTAATGAAGCCATTAATCTGAACCCAATCCTATTATCTACATTAACCCACATTTGTGTTCTATAGAACAAACTCAGCAGTACTGACTATATTGGTCCATTGAGTACAATGAGCTGGGTATGGCTGGAGCGAACTATGTGCTTGAAAAAAACAAACTTTAACAGCTACTCACTTGAAAAGAATGTGCATTATTGCTGCAGCAGCACTCAACCTGGAGTACTGATCAAAATGAAGTTGGTAAAGTCAAGTGAGTCCTGCTCCAGAGGCGGACTACTCGGGAAAAAATTACTGAAAATACCGTACATCCATGCAAGTAATCCTTTTCCTTTTAATGTAATACTCACAGTTGCTCAACATTTATCGTGGAAAAGGGGCAGATGAGCTCCTAAAATACATACTTTAAAGTAAAAAAAAAAATTTAAAAAAATCAGTAACAGCAGTCATTCAGGTAACAGTATAATTGTTGGATCAAAGTATTGATTTAAGGTAAGATATGGTTGTTAAAATTGTGTAATGGTTGTATTTATTTTGTACTTTTTTCTCATGACCTTGTAACAACGTTTCTTCCACTCACAAGTTGCAGAGACGTAACCAGACATATTCAGAGGGCGATGATGCACTTAACAGTTATTTTTGAACTGATGGAACTTAAATGAAAATGCTAAATTGCGCCAAACAAAACTACCAAAGAACAACAGTTTCTCCTCACCCCAAATCTGTCCCATTGCCGCCGACTTCCCTCTACATATTCTCTCGAACCCACTTATCTTGTGCATGGTTGAATGGTGTTGATTTTTATCCCAGTGGGCACTGGCAAAGGGCAGTATACAGCCTGAACAATTCATTGGTCTATCAGAAGACAGACAGCCTCTCCTCCACACTCCCTTTCACAGAGAGTCCCTGACTGGTGTACTTCTGTTCCTCAGCGTCAGTAGATATAAAAAGAAAGAAAGAAAGAAAGAAAGAAAGAAGTTACAAATTATTTTTATAAAATTCTTGAGCAAAGAGCAAAAAGGGTGGGAGTGTGTATATTGTGTATACATGAATGGTCTGTACAGTTTACAAGACAAACTGCCTCTTATTAGAGTGAAACAAAAAAAAAATGACACAAGAACTTTTTTAATGAAATGTTGCAAGTGCTCAGTCATTTGTTCTGGATTGTCTCAGCTTTGTGTCTCCTCACAGGAAAAGAAGCTGCAACAGCTATTTTGCTGCAATGGATGATGAAGCCTTTCCTGATACGAGAACAATGAGGCTAAAGCTTTAGCTCTGATTTAATAGCTTAAGACAATAGGGAATATTTTCAACTGTTTGATAAAGCACTGTGCCTCATTCAGGCATACATATATACAGTTTAGAGGCGCACATTATATACCGACCCTTTTCTTTTGCGCAAAAATATCTTGTGTCATGAATGAATCATTGAAAAGTGTTTTTTATATTTATCTTTGTAGTACTCAATAATGTGTCAAGGTTTGAGAAAACATCTTGAGTTATCTTCAATTCGCTTCACTGGAATAAAAAGCTGCTTATGTCAGGATGTTGTCTGTAGGACCCAAGAGCAGAGACAAGGAGGCAAACTCAATTCAGGCAGAAGCAAAATCCATTAATTCAGACAAGAGATAGGGCAAGGTATGCTGGGGTTTTTTTGTTTGTTTTATCAAGCTACAACACTAAGATTCTGCTGCAACCATTTTTTTTTATCAGGCTACAACACTAAGATTCTGTTGTTTTTAGGGTTAGATTTTGTGGTTGCATTTAAAATGCATTTTCGCCTTTTCAACATACACAATACTGTATTGTACTGTGCAATACTGTACTGTATTATTTTGATACAATTTAGATAGTGGTTTCTTGGTTTGTTCTTTTCTTTTTCTTTTTTGTCAGTCATGCAAATCATTCCACCGGCATGTTTGTTAGGTATGACCACATATGGGTGGCTCCTCATCTCTGTGTGCTAACCCTCTTTATTTCAGGATGTCTTGCAGAATCGCTGTCACAACTTTGACAGAGAATTTATTTTGAAGACGTGAAGAAACCTTCACTATACAACAGCAGCATCAAAGCTCAGACATGGCACTGACTACGGACAAATGCTTAGAGGGTAAGGTTGTTTGTAAAACTGATTAATTCAACTTATTTCAGAAAATTCAGACTGGAAGTGGATTGATGTTGGGATGAATTGAATTGAAGAAATTAATCACTTGTGTAACCGGCCACAGAAACACTGTAGCCTTGTGTGTAAATCGACTAACCAAGAGCACTGTTTCTTTTTGTGTGTCCTTTTCTCCCGTCAATGGAACATGTCTCACAATAATAGCAAATTTCAACAATGGTTACTTTGGGTCTTTATACAACCAATGCCTTTAGCAGCTGATAAAGTAATAGAAAAGTTTTTTTTTAATGTTCCTGTGGCAGAATCTGCCCTGAGCGACCCCACTGTGGACATACACGCAGCAGAGAGCTTCATCCACAAATCCATGGCCATCATTCTGGAGGATGCAGTGAAAAAGGCCACAGACGTCAGAGAAAAGGTATTAAAACTTTCATTTTGTACTCTTATGTTTAGATCAATTTTGGGAAACAAAATGGTAGGATTAACACCAAATAGAAGAATAGAGGAAAATTGTGAAAACTACGAATGGGAAAGAGTCTCAGGTCTTGAAGATAAGTCAAAATGTACAATGTAGATTTTTGCTATGGTACTTCTACCTTTCCTCATACATCAATTGTGAATTCACCATGAGATCCTTGTCCATTTTGAATAGGTTTGTGAATGGCGTTATCCAGAGCAGCTGAACGACTTGTTGGACTTGGATCTGAGAGATGAAGGCGAATCGGAGTCCGAGATCCTGCAGCGCTGCAAAGACATCATCAAATACAGCGTCAAAACCAGTACACATTCAAAGTTCGAGGAATTCACATCAGACTCTGCCAAGAGTTGAAATGTAGAGATGCAACCTTTGCAAATCCTTTTTTTTGTATTTTTTACGTAGCTCATCCACGTTTCTTCAACCAGCTATATGCAGGGATGGAGCCCTACTCCATGGTGGCAAGCTTCATTGCAGAAGCCATGAAACCCAGCCTGTGAGTAATTAATCTGTGTGAGATATCTGCCCTTTTATGATTAAAGTATTGTATACAATTTAAACTGGCATATGAATGTTAATGATATGGTTTCTGTCAGGTATACATATGAGGTGGCTCCAGTCTTTACCCTAATGGAGGACGCTGTTCTGAGGAAAATGGTGGAGATAATCGGCTGGAAGGAAGGAGACGGTCTCTTCAATCCAGGTATGCTGAACAAGCCTTCCTCCTGATTGTACTTCCACACACATCCCGTATCTTACTGACATGTTTCATTCTATCTCTGAGTTGTACGAATTACCCCACATTGTCTCCAGCTGCAAGCTACATCAAAGACCTACAAGTGGCGAGTCATCCAATCTGTCATTGTCTTTCCAGGTGGATCAGTGTCTAATATGTACGCTGTGAACGTAGCCAGGTACCATCACTGCCCAGACATTAAAGAGCTCGGCCTCTCTGCTACTCCACGACTGGTCATGTTCACGTCCCAGGAGGTAGGGTCAGGAGATACTCAAATCCAAGAACATATATAACTAATATGTTGAGATACTTAATCTAGCTATCATTGAGTACAGTAGTTTTTGCTAGTCATTAGTCATGGTGTGATTATGAAACATGTTGCGACACTAAGCAGAGCTCAGGCTAAGCTACAAAATAGGACGAGGCTCACTTATTGTCAAAAGGCAGATTAAGGTCATAAACTAAGAACAGCCAGGCAGTATGATAGGATATAAAGAGCACAGAATGCTATAGGAAGGCTGATAAGATGATCTGGTAAAGACTGAAGAGAATATTTTTACTTGCAGTACATATAGAGGGAACTGAGGAGGAAATGTCCCATATGTAAATCAGGTGATGAGAGCAGATGCGAGAATAGAGAGCTGTAAGTGTGGGGACAGGCAGATTCTGAAATCTCACTGTGAGTAAACAGGATAACAACACTGAGTTGAATTCAGATCATTAGACATAAATGAAACTGGTGTCAAGTGACTGTTTTGATAAACAGCTGAGTCTATCCACAATATATTTCAAGAGTGATGCTTTGAAGTTTATGACAATAATGACTTAAGAAACAGATTTGTGAAGCCTGATAACACATTTTATCACTACCAGCCCATGATCCAATATGTCCTTATTTTTATTTATGTATATTTTTACAGTGCCATTACTCCATTTCCAAAGCAGCAGCTTTTCTGGGCATTGGCACTAAGAATGTTTACATTGTGCCTTCTGATAACAGGTATGCTGTTCTCCACACACACTTCATTCACATTAGATTCTATCT
Organism: Brotula barbata; assembly: GCA_900303265.1. Lineage (NCBI taxonomy): Eukaryota > Metazoa > Chordata > Actinopteri > Ophidiiformes > Ophidiidae > Brotula > Brotula barbata. Next base: position 51,351 of record OMNV01019740.1, read on the forward strand.
TGTCTCTTGTCACTTGCGATATCTAAAAGGGCTTTACAAGCCCCAACAACAGCAAACCATATTTCCAAATGAGCCCAAAATGTGAGAAAAGGAGAATAACAATGATTATTCATAGAGTATAACTAATAAATTATGTAAATCTCACTTGAATATGGTATAGTGGAACTAATATGAAACATTGAATTTTGTCATTTATCAAGTCATTTTTTGTTAAAAGTGTCCTCTCTCTCATTTACTTTTGGACTGAAGCACACTATTGCAGCTGAAGGTTGGTTAGCAACTTCCTCCAAATGTAGCAATGCGGGTTTATTTCTTGTAACCAATTACATAACCAATTTATTCACATCCATTGTGAAACGGTGCATTTGTAATTACCGCTGTAGCTTCTTAGCAAAGAGGTTGTGGGACTAAACCTGGTTGTAGTCCTTCTGCACAGAGAGAGACAGGTTGCACCCTGTCTGTGTTGGTTTGCTTTGTGAAACGTGTGCTGGGGGTGATCATGCATTGTTTGTGTGGTTGTCAGAGGGAAGATGATTCCCATTGCACTGGAGGAGCAAATAGTGAGAGCTAAAAGTGAGGTGAGGAGAAAACCAGCTTCATTTGTAACTACATTATTTTAAAAATGGACATAAGTATTCATCTTCACATAAAACCCCCTAATCATTTGTGTGTTTTCAGGGTGCAGTGCCCTTTATGGTAAACACCACAGCAGGGACAACAGTCCTCGGGGCTTTTGACCCTATGGAGGAAATTGCAGACATCTGTGAGAAGCACAACCTCTGGCTGCATGTGGATGTGAGTGTATTCATTCATTTGTTTTTAAATAATCTCATCATGTCCTCCTACCTTCCCCAGGTCTGGGCTTCCATCGGAATGCTATTCCATATTGCACATGTGTCTCTCTTGTTTTCCCCAGGCATGTTGGGGAGGAGCAGCTCTGATGTCTGAGAAGCATAAACACAAGTTAAAGGGAATCCACAGGTAAACATGTAAATAAAAGCATTTCTAAAACTGAACTATGATGACCTCAGCTCTTAAAAAGAGTGAAACAGAGTGCCAATACTGACAGTGAAATTTTTCTCTCATGTGTCAATTTGTCTAATTAGGGCAAATTCTGTGGCTTGGAACCCCCATAAGATGTTGATGGCGTGTCTACAGTGCTGTGCTTTCCTTGTGAGAGACAGAACAGTAAGAAAAGCCCACTTTAACCAATCTTAATAAAAATAGGTGATAAGCATAATTACAATTTTATGTTTACATAAATAATTCTATACCAGATGAAGAGTCCATCTAATTTTGTTTCCTCAGGGTCTTCTCCAACACTGCCACTCCTCCCAAGCTTCCTACCTCTTCCAGCAGGATAAGTTTTATGATGTCAGCTACGACACAGGGGACAAGTCTATACAGTGCAGCAGAAAGCCGGATGCCTTCAAGTTCTGGCTGATGTGGAAGGCTTTGGGAACCAAAGAGCTGGAACAGAGAGTGGACAGAGCCCTCGCCATGGCCAGGTCAGTCTGATCAAACAGAGTAGAGTACAACCAATGAGAGCCATGCTGCGTCTCGATATGTGCATAATGTGTCCTAGTCAGAAGATAGATAGACAGACAGACAGACAGACAGACAGACAGATAGATAGATAGATAGATAGATAGATAGATAGATAGATAGATAGATAGATAGATAGATAGATAGATAGATAGATAGATAGAGCAGCCATGGTTGAGTGTAGCTCCTGAAGTGATAAATATGAAAGATCCTGTTTACATGTCACAAAACTGCTCCGACCAGGTTTGAGTTCACTGACATTTCACAACAGATCCAACTAAAGAACACGCCCAGATTTCCTTTAATAACCCATAGTTACATCATGCTCACTTATTGATTTGCCACAATGACCGTGGCCCAGAAGCAAAGAAATCCTACAAAGATTATACATGATTATGGTCAGTCACGAACTGACAACCATGCAGCCATGTAAAAAAAAAAAGCAAGTACAACATTTTGGTGTCACATAATAGTCACATGATCACATTCTTGTTGAAGGAATTTAGGCAAAAAAATAGGGCGGCTCCCTCATATAGCAGGCTGCATGCACAGCGTCTGAGCTTGGGACATTTCCTCCGTCAGCTTGGGTCCAATATAAGTCATTGGTAGAAGACATGCAGAACCTGAGACTATATCAGATTGAATATGATTTTCACCCAAGCCTGCATCAGTCGAGGGTCAGTGCCTCCCTACAAAGCAATTTGCCCAAATTTAGGGTTTTCATTTCTACTCATTCCAGACAAATATTAAAGTTAATCTACGTCTTTTTATTGTACACCTTTGAACAAAGCAATAATGTCACATTTTCCATACATTAGTCACATTAGATTTTTTTTTAGAAATGCTGAGTGTTATTATCAATTAAAATGTGAAGCCCCAACACTGGCAATATTTTTTTTATATTGTGAAAATATATTTGTTTTTCTTTTAACAGCTATCTTGTACAAGAGATCAAGAAAAGAGAAGGATTCCGTCTCCTGATGGAAGTAAGCTTTTGAATATTGCCCAAATAGCACTGCTGCTCATCCGTACTTTTGTTTAAAGTGGTACTTGTGCTAGATGCCATATTTTGACATGTGCCTTCCCACTTATACAGCCTGAATATACGAATGTTTGCTTCTGGTACATTCCACCAAGTCTGAGAAACATACCTGACGGTCCCGAGTTCAGTCGAAGGCTTCACACTGTGAGTCACATTTGAACTTCCTACTGTACATGGTAAATGGACTGCATTTATATAGCATCACCTGATATTCACAGTTTAAACATTTCATAATCAAGCTCTAGTGTATAACGTACCGGACCATTTCTCCCATAGGTGGCGCCAGTGGTGAAGGAGCGCATGATAAAGAAGGGCAGTCTGATGGTGGGCTACCAGCCTCACAGTGACAAAGCCAACTTCTTCAGAATGATCATCATCAGCCCTCAGGTCAGCAAAGTGGATCTGGACTTTGTCCTGGATGAGATCCACAATCTGGGGAAGGATTTGTAATAAAATGTGTCTCAGGCCTGCCCACTGCAATCATTGGGCAAAAAAGGAAAATATGGAATAATGAGGTTAGATATGTATAGAGAGGACCTAGGTTTTTAACAGTTGTAGAGTATTATGGTCATTCTTTTCTTCTTGGGGCCAGGGATAAGCTCTTCAGTTTTATCAAAATTCATTTACAGGATGTTCTTTGTCATCCAGCTTATAAGGGTTGGACATCGTTAGGCTTATTGAGGACATGTAAATAAGTATGATCCGCATACGAATGGAAATCTATAACAAAATTCTGAATTATGTCACCAAGAGGAAGCATGTTAATTGTAAAGAATATACAGTACTTTGAAGAACACCAATAACTGTTTTTAACCATAATTTTCTTGCTGTTTCTTTCCTTCCATGGATGAATCAGTATTTGTGGGAAAAAAGGAGTGTCATGTGTGACCACAGTTGAATATGTATGTATTCGGTGATTATGAATTTATGGAAATGTCCAAATGACCTCAGCTGGCTTATTTCTATTTGAAGAAGAAATTACAATATCCCAATGTTCTGTTTGCCCTATAGGTTAGGTTAGGTTAATCCTGACGCACTTGGAATGTACCATTAGAATGTACTGTAGATAAAAACAGAAAAAGAAAATCCACATTCAATATACAATAACATAACATAATATCCTGGAATTACTTTTTTTGTTTAAAAAAAACAAGTTTAGTTTCAGTTAAAAAAAAACAATTATTATCTGAAAGGTTGAGTTATCTGGAGTTCTACATCAGAAAGACTTCATGAAGGTTGGCCAACATGAAGGTTTGTTCAAGTTCCAAGAGATACATTCTGGATTTGGATGAGCCGAACAAAGTATCGGAGATGGAGTGGGAGCCTGATGACTGGACTCAAATTCTTCAGAACCACCATCAGATTATACAACCTTCATTTTCATACAGACTCTACATGCTGGTGCACTATAAGAGTGAAAAAGGACAGAGACAAATAAGCTTCAGCAATTAATGGAGTTATTGAGACAATATTACAACTTTGGTTATTTTAAAAAAAAAAAAGCATGCAGGAGCACATTAATCAATTTCCATAAAATTAGTATGCACAGGCTGTATCATCAGTCCTCATCTGAGTAAACCAAAACATTCGCGCATCGCCTCATTAACAAACTTCAATCAATCAAAGCATAATTGAAGAAATTCTCGTGTGCTGCGCTGGGTCGGGACTTGTTTGGATGGGCCTGAAAAGCCCCCTGAGAAATTGTTTGTGATATTAGGCCATGTAAATAAACATGTGTGCACAAGTGTACAGGAGGAGCATGATCAGCGACTTATGTAAAAGATAAGAATAATCAAACACTAAAAATCATTTCTTAATGAAAATCAGTTTATTTGTGAATCATGTTCCACAATAAGAGAATAGATTCTATAGATTTCAATCGTTTTGATTGTCTGCAGTATATGCAAATAAAAAAAATATGTCAATCTATAAAAACCTACAATGTCCTGCAATCCATGTAAATTTGCCTCTTGGCAGGTTTTGTCCACCAGAGGTCCCCCATGTTCCTTTTAGATCTGTGTTAGATTTGTCATGGGAAAATTCACACTGTCTGTGCTATACAGGTAAACAGAACTGGAATTACAAAAACTACAAAATGCACTTTAACTATCAACAGGTGTAATGACAGAAATCAGTTTTATAGCACTGTAGTAAAAAACACTGTTTTGTAATCCTACCCTGAGAGATTAAATAAATCTTGTTGATTTGATGCAGTGTTGGCATTTTGCAGCTCTTGATTGGTTAGACACACCTGATTAAGTTAATCAGGTGTGGAGACAATACTACACACCTGCCAAAGATTAAGGAACACTGCATGAGTATGCACCATTCATCACGTGGAGCTCAGATGATTTTGTTGTCTCATTTTTTGACATGTTTTCAACAAGAGGATGATGTCTACAATACATGAAATGTAAATTTTACATATCTAATTCCAAAGTAAACGCTTGGCATAGGTTTGAGTTCTCTGACTGTCCTTTTGTTAAACCTATTCAGCTGTCATTTTCCTAATTGCACGAAATATCAATGACAGATCAGACTCATAAAGATCTTTACAGGAAGTGAAACTAAGTATGTGGGATATCTGGAGAGAGGGATATTTTCCCAGGTGTACACATAAATTTCAAACATTGTAAAGCACTACTCATATATATTCTGTAATTTTGTGCTGTGCTACTTGAAATAGTAAAACAATAAGAATTAATGGAATGAGTAAGATTGGATTCTGAAAGTGAAGTCAACAGGAAATATCAACAGTCAACAGAAATATTTTTAATTCATAAAAGATTTATACTATTTTACATATTACACATATGAAAGGCAGAGTAAAGATCTTTGGCACACTCCTTGATATAGGCAGAAGACATAAAAAATGTTGACAAAGTAATTATCTATGAAATCTTAATGATGGCATTCAAAGGTAAGTAAAATAATTTCCCTTTTGACTGATTTGTCTCTTTATGTACAGTTCCTGTATATTTACATTGTGCTTGTTTAGCTGGCAAACAAGTTTTAGCTACAGCTGGATAAAAACACACTCAGACACACACACGTGAACACACACACACACACACACACACATTCCTTTGAATTCCTGCTGGTGAGAGTTGAGCTCACAGCATCATTAGGTGTTAACGGCATCATGTCTCATGCTGTGGTTCACAGATGCCACATAAAAGGCACTATTAGAAAAAACCCAATCCTCCCATGTTAGAAAACCTGACAAAATCAAAGCTAAAACACCTGTAATGCATAAATATTGCATGGTAAAGTGCAGATCAAATATCTTTGGTTGGATGGTTATAGCTCTGTTTAGACTTCAGAGACATGTCTCACTCTCAATACTGTCTCCATGCTCTGGAAGCGTCTTGTTAACTTTCACTTATTTGGCTTTTTGTCTCTTTAGCTTTTCAATGGTTAATGTTCCTCTATTACATTTTTGGTGGAATTTGTGACTCAATCTGGCTCAAAGTCCTGATAAGTGGGAGCTCAGCTCCTGTCATTTCTTACTGCTGAGGGTTCTCTCTTCCATCCCATGGCAGTCAAATAAGTGCCCTTGTTGAAAAATCTCCCTCTGGATCCATAAAAAGCTGCGTTGTCTTATTTGTCATCGCTCACAGAGCAGTCTACTGGGATGATCTCCTGGATTTCTGTGGTTTTTCACCTCCTCTCCAATGTTCTCCACCTCGGTTCCGATCATCGGCTCCTATGGAATCTTCTCTGCTGAGGAGCTGCGGCTCGACAGTTTGTCGATCTCATCCTCTACCTCGGCCAGACGTTCGGCAACACAGTGGGCGGTGAGTCGGGCCTCAGGGTCGTGATCCCAGCATTCCAAGATGGTGGCACACACCACTGCTACACCCTGCAGAGGGACAAATAGAGCAGACAGGACTGAACTGTATGTGGATCATTTCATTCGCACAGGAAGAATGCATTCCACGTATAGAAGCAGCGGTTCCTGCTGTTTACACAAGGATTGCCACGGAGTTACTCAAAATTACCATTTACACACCACTAATACAGGTAACTGTAAGGATGTTTCCTGCAATGCTCAAAACAAAATGTAAAGTCGCAGCAAAATCACCTGCATTCTGCACCAGCAGAATTCTACCAGACTAACATCAGCCCATATCCATGCCCATATCCATGCCCATATCCATGCCCATATCCATGCCCATATCCATGCCCATATCCATGTCCGTGTCGTGTCGTGTTTCGTCGTGTCTTGTTGTGTCATGTCATGTCGTGTCATGTATGTGCAAGCAATTTGTATGATGATGAGGTTAGATAGACTGGATTATTTATATGCTGAAATATGCATTAAGAGGATACTATGCATTAAGAGGAGCCTTGTTTTGTGGGAAAGTTGAAGGGATTTTATTCATAGTAACCTAAGTGGGTTGTACTGTAATCAGAAGAAGTCATGAACATTATAAATGAACATTTTAATACCAGGAAACATTATCATATTTCACGTTATTGTAAGTGATATGGATCTTTTTAGAATTTCATGCAGAAAGACTAACTGTTTGCTGTTAGATCCATTTTTAGTGTCCAGGAACATCCTCCCCGTGTGACTCACCTGATGTTTGAGCCAACTGTTGGGGATCTCGGGTCTCCCTCTGTCTCTCAGCACATTGTCCTTCATGCTCTCCACACAGGGGTGCTCTCGTACTTTCGAACCATACGGAGGCTCATAGTCCTTCACCTCTGCAAGAGGAAACAAAAGTGGTATTCTGACTGCAGTAAGAAAGTGTAAGTGCTTTCTGTTATGAAGTCATTCTAGCCCAAAGCGTCAAGCAGACATTTTCATGCACTGGCACAAAGAAGGCTGATAGTGGGGGAAAAAATCTTTTTTGATGCCACTATAGGAGGGAAATGCTATATCTGGTGCTTTAATCATGAAATAAAAATTGTTTTCCAAAAAAAAACAATAAATCAGCTAAGAATCATCACTAACGAGCAACATATTACTACTGTTCAAAACAACAAATTCACAATCTGTTGTTTTTCTGATTTCATTTTGAGCAGATAACATAATGACACATCAATTCTGAAACCATGAATAAAGTTCTGGGAAATCATCCAGGCCTCAGGAAACCAAGCTTACAACAGCTGCATTCCGCCCCACACCAAATCACAAAGCTTTCACTTTGTCACAGTCTGTGCAAAAGCATTTTTATATACACAACAAAATGATATAATCATATTTAGCAATCAACAGGATTCAAGTTTCCAAATTGGAGCCTTGAATTGTGACAAATCAGTAACATGGAACAAAGACAAAATTGGGATATAGTCAGATGGTGCGATCCTTTTGGTCATATACTCCACGTGTTGCATGGCATGAAGTGGAGAAGACACTCTGTCTTCACAAAAAAATTCAGACCTGCACAAACTCATGGACTGTACCAATGTGGGAAATATAACATAGTCTGACTAAACTAAACCACAAAGGTATGAAAACAACCTAATATCATATCATTTATTTTCTTCTTACCTCACAGTTTCTACACTCTGGTCCTACATTTTACAAAGTTGCTTTGTGTCTGTGTTATAAAGTACCGTGTACCGGCCGAAACGCTGGACATGTCGCCAGTCTATTGCAAGGCTGACACATAGACACAGACAACTAAATCACATTCCCATTCACACCTATGGTTGATTTCATTCACCTAAGATCTATGTCTATGGAGGTGGGAGGAAACTACAGTACCCAGAGGGAACCTACACAAACATGGGGACAACATGCAAACTCCACACAGCAAGGGACTTGAACCCAGGAAATTCTTACTGTGAGGCACAGAACAAGCCACCTAAGCCTTTTGTCAACTTGCTTAAATTGCTCAAATATCTCAACAAAAGCTCAACAAAAGTGTGCACAGTGCATACAAGCAGCTGCACACATGCACTTTAATACGCTGCTCGCGCTCCATTGACGTGATGGAACGATGAAATCTAGGAAAAGCCGCAGTTGTTTTAAATAAATCAGGTCTCTGTGGTCTCTGCGTCTCCGTGTCCTTGACCACAGGAAGTGGGAAGGTTGGAGTGGAACCCCTGGACGGGAAGTTGGAGGGTTGGGATATGAACTCTACAGAGAAGCTGACTTTACAGGGCCACATTTCCTGTTTTTGACGTGGAACTTCCCCCGTTTTGAGTGTTTCAAACAGAAACCCACCCAGCCTGGCCTGTTCCCCTGGAGGTTATTTGTGCCAGGTGGGCAGGGCCAAGTATTGTCCTAAGTGCTTTGCTGTTTAGATCTCCCGCTGGGTTCTGTGCAATTGGAATAAATACCACACATTTTCCTGGAATTCATACAATTTACACATAGACCAGGCAGCCGAGCTGACAAACTGAAATAAAAAGAGGTGGAGCACTTTTTGAGAATTAAGACATAGATTCAACTGGGGTGGAATGTAACTACATACTGTACATTTATATACACACATTTATACAGCATATACACAAATCATACTCAATACTTGAGATTTTTGGTTTTGGCAGACACAACGTTTCTACCACTACATGGCAGATGGAAATATCATATTTTAACATTTACATTTATTCATTTGGCATGAGCTTTTTTCCAAAGAAAGGACAGCATTTTTTTTTTCCACAGTAATAAGATAATTTTCTCGACTTCTTAAGAAAATAATGGCACAATAATGCCATTAATGTTTGTATTTTTTGTATCAAGGGCTCGAGCTGTTGATTGAACAGAAAGGCACTGATCAGTGATTTGCCTGCTATTCTGCCATTGCAAATGGATGATCATTTCAGTTATAATAAGGCTGTGGTTGTCTTGATCTAAAAATAAATAATATTGCACACACTTTCTTGGCTTCTGTAAGAATTTGCTTAAACCCAATGACCCAGTTCATGTTGATTCTGAAACATAGTGTCTACTGATGGCAATGGTTCCAACAACAACAGTGTGATATTCTGCTCAATATAGAAATCTAAAATTAGTTAGTATCTCATTTATCATCAATCTATGTGATAATCAATACTAACTTTTAGCATGACCCATCAGGTGCGTATGAAGCCACATACTCAGATAGGTCAAGCCTCATCCTCATCCTTTCAACATACAGAGCGAATCAGATCGTTACTGTCACTGCAGGAGGGGAAGCCTATAATTCTCTTCAGTCAGGAGCTATGAGGAGAATTTCATTCCTGGTTTCAAAGCAGTTTTACATGAGACTGCACCCAGGGTTTCACTATAAAATAAAATCCTACTATATCCAATCTGAGCCGGGGGAGGCAGTTTACGACAGTTTCCTTTTCAGATTATCTGTCTGAAACCTTTGTGGCCTGGAGGTTGGCATAAAACTCTGTGGCAGGATCAACTGTTTGGTATCTGAAATTTAAAGCAAAGGCGCCTTCTTCTTTGGTTGAAATACACAATTCAAGAGATGGTGGGGGCTCAACAGGCCCCATAACAGCACCCTGCAGGCTCCACTGCATTTTCATCAAAACTGAGCTGCACAAACCCAGGGAAAACACAAGAAAGAACAACTCTACCTCATCAAACAAAACTCCTTCCATCAAATGAGGAACAAATGATACATCTCCTGTGAAAGTTACGGGTTGAATTCCTGTGGTACATTATTATGTGGCTAACACATTACCGCACAGAAAACGTTTAAGTGTAGCACCAGCAGTGTGTTTTGACGGGACTTAGAATGACTCCAGTGAAAGAAGAGAACCACTTTACTACAAGCCTGTGCGTGTTTCCGATCTCGGACTCATTGGTGTTCGCACTTGGAATTGTCTCGGACATTGGTCTCGCCAAATATTCTAGTTGGTCTCGACAACGGCAGAATACGTTTTTTTTGGTTTGTTTGTGCGTTTTCCTCCTTCAAAACCAAACCATTGATGAAGCACACTAGTTCAGAAAGTCATGGAGAGAGATCTATGGTGTTGAAAATGTGAAGTTGCACTTCAGCTTTATGTGACTTGAAAAGGCTATCATTAAAGTAAACAGTATTGCCTAATTGAATCCAACCGTGTGGTTACACTGCACTTGCTTTTTGATCATCACAAATACAATACAACGCCCTTCTTGTGGTCGGGGTTACATGCTGTTCTGTCTTTGGAAAGTGTTGAATATATCAACACTTGATATCATGTGAAACCGGTATTCTTCAATTAAACAATAAGGCCTGATTTGATCCTGCAGTGTTGTTACACTGCACTTTCTTTTTGGTCACAAACAAATAGTGCAAAATGATCAACTCAACATAAAAGATGTGATGTCTCTCTAACATCACAAAACATTTCCAGAGATAATGAGATCATTTGTATTTCAAACAACACCTAAACATTGGAATTAACATCCTTTAACAATAGAAAAAAGAGCAGCAAAATATGATATATTGATCAGATAACTTCAAAAATCCTATAATAAAACTTAAAAAAATCATATTCCATATTTTTCCTCATGGCTTCAGTACAAAGGTAAATTTGTTGTTATCTCCCATCCAGGAAACGTCCATCTTTGGCCATTTAAGAGGGGGAAAAAATATCTTTCTTTCTTTCTTTCTTTCTTACCTGTTTGCATTTTACAGCTAACATTGCTTTACTTTTACTTCAGAAAAAACTAAACGAGTACTTTTTTTCCACAGTGCTTAACCAACTCACTGCTGCCAGAATTTGAATATTTCTTGCAGCACTGCAACCTTTATACCTGTGTAGTATAAAGGTTACCCATTCACCATTTGCTACCAGTGGTCATATGTTCGTGTCCTTGAACCGCAGGCCTTATGCTTGGCACCATACAAACTCATCAACCTGCTGTGTTACCCTGCATAACCCAGGACAGAAAGAACATGCAGACCCTGCCGCACCCTACAAGCTAATTCAGGATATGTAAATAAAACAGAGAGAGCGTGAGAGGGAGATAGAGAGATAGAAACATGTACTATAACTGACCACAACAGCAATGCCGGTGCAGGGTTAGAATTTCGATCCACCCATTTTGTCCGCTGTTGTTGGGGTGTAGAGTAGAGGCAGAGTACACAAGCACACACACACGCACGCACACACACACACACGCACAACCTCTTCCTCTTTCTAGTCTGACTTCTTCCCTCTAACTGCTTATTTCTAGACAGTCTGATACATTCAGAACTAGACAGTCACATTCCAACATCTATGTGAGTGTGTGTGTGAGTGTGTTTAGCATCTGGATAGGCAGTTGCATGTGAGTTGGACCGCAGAGACAGAAGCACAACCCTGACACAGAAATAAATGACAGAGTTGGGAAAAGCTAAAAGTTCCTGAGGACACTCAGACCGTATTGGAAAGTTCAGACACACAAGTACAGCTGGCTGCAGTAGGTGCAGTATCCCTTGTGTGTGCGTGTGTGTGTGTCTCCCTACTTTCCTGCCCAAAGAAGGGCAACGGTCGAGTTCAGATTGTCTCCTGCACATATCAGACATTCCATAGATTCCTGTTGCAGACGTGGACCTGAGGTTAAGGTGCAGTCCGACAGACCAGACCATTAGCCCGCCACTCAAGCACAATAGGAAACCTCCACAAACAGCAACAGTGTGGGTCACACATGCAACAGGCACACACTGCACACTAATGTATGCGACTATAAGATGTGCAGAAAAAATCAAAATACTGATTGATCAGTCCTTAGCCTTAAATATCAGGAAATAAGCAAAGGCTGCCGTATTATGCGTGGAAGTCATAGAATTCCATCGTTTGTTACGTTACATTTTTTCTTTTTACTGCATTCAGTAGAACTCTTCTTATACGTTCCAAATTACCCAAGGCAGGGCTCTGTGAGTGGTAAAAGGTGAACAAAGTAGGCCATTGTACTGTGATTACACATTTTCTGGCTGTTACCCATGACTGTGCAAACAACCTATCCACCTGATTTAGTCAAGCACCTGGAACCTGCTATGATTCAGATGATGGTGTCAGATCACCTGTGAAGCTTTTTTTTCTTCTTTGCACTTTCAAGAAAATGATTTCTTTATAACCGGGAATCAATTTGTTATTAAAATCTATATTTGCAAAATCCCCTGAGCGTTCTATACAAGGCTCAGAGCTAATCAATAAATACTATGCACATAACGATGCAGAGAAACCACAATAAACTTAACGTACACTTTAATCCAAACAGTTTGTGGTTACTTACAGGACTTTGGATGAATTTAATGGGCATTATCACATTAGAAACCCATTAATAAAGGTTTTTAACAGGTAGAAAAAGCTCATAAATTCTAGAATTATGATAAATTCCTCAATTTCTAAACTAAAGCTGATTCTGGAGGTGAATCAGGTCACAGCTGGGTGAGTGCGTGCATATTGTTGTCACTGACCTCCAATGGCTTCACACCTAGAAGTCATCTCCCACAGCACCAGGGCCATCGAGTAGATGTCCGTCTGTTTGAAGGACTCCGTGTTGTCCAGGTTCATTCTGGCCTCCAGAACCTCTGGAGCCATGTAACGCGCTGTGCCCACCTGCAGCACAAAACCAAACGAAGGGTTCACCAGAAAGTATACAACATGCTAGAATTATTCCATTTCTTACATTTTGAGTCCATATCTTTACTTGTAACTTGGAATTTTTCCAAATTGGTGTTGATACTTTTACTTAAACAAAATGATGGAAATATGTTCAACCATGTAGAATAGACACAAAAACAGAGCATATAGTTCCATTCAATCTAATTAATTATATGCATAGTTACACATTCCCTGCCCCACTCCCCCAATTATGTACACAGTGAAAAGAAAATTCAACATTAACAGCTCAAACACTCACATACACCCATGGACAGACACACTATATAAAAATCAGGTAATTAATTAACTTTACATTGTAGCATAACGATGTGCTCTCATCCCCCCCACCCACCTTGCACTCTCTTTCGACTTCCTCTCTCTTGTCAGGCAATTTGTAGTCGTGTCGGGTTATGCACTGTGTAGGTGGGTTAGTAATTAAACTGCTGCATTATGTATATTTTAAACCAGGTGAGGAAACATAGATGCGGAGCGTCAACAATAGTCAACAGAGCATTTACATGCTCAAATAAATCGACTTGCAATCACATAAACTTGGTCTTGTAATTAAATGGTAAAATGGACTGCATTTATATAGCGCTTTTCTAGTCTGGACACCACTCAAAGCGCTTACAATGTTTTGCCTCGTATTCACCCATTCACACACCAACAGCCGAGGTAACCATGCAAGGCCCACTTGCTATATTTGTGATGGTGCTGATTGAGTATGCAGAATTTAAGCCTTTAAAGAAAATTCAGAACATACACAACGCGAACGGCGGCAGGTTGTATGATGTGCACAGATTATGTTTCTGTTGTGTTGGCATGTGCTGTGAATATACTGTATATTACTGTAGTATACACACGGAGGGTGGTGTGTGCGAGTGGATGCATTTGGAGGGGGTGTCTGTCAGCAAATTAGTCAGCACCCTGTCACCCGTCGCTAGTACATTTTCAGCGAATGAATCATAAACCATAAGACAAAGTGTCAGAGTGAGGGAGATGGAGAGAAGCGTGCGTTGCCTGCAGGGCCGTGCATGTCACAACAGAGCCGTTACTTCTCCCCTCATCCTTTGATTGCCCTATCTACCTCGCTGTCAGATTCCATTTTGTCAGGAAACTAGCGAGTCCTATGGTATGGTGCATGGTCTCGCACATAAGTCCATTTTGCTATTTAAGGGTTGCGTAATCTCTGCCCAAAGGGAGTGCAAAGGGGGAGTATTTAGGCTCCAACTGAATCATAGGTGTGTTTTGGGCCGAATGTGAATTGAACCAATGTCACCTGCCATTCCCCTTAAGAGTCAGGTTCATTTAGATGGTGCACACTAGACTTGGCATAACAGGGCAGGTGACGTGCACGAGGTGAAAGCGTGCGGCCAAATTATCCATGGGAGCAGCTCTCAACCACAGCAGAAACAGAAGACTTTATTGGACAGCGGTTGTAACACAAGGAAGACAGGCCACAAATTTATATTTCACAACCCATAAACACATATTTTATATTTTATTTTATTTTATTATTTTTTTCTCCTATGGATTTGTGTTGTGTAAACTCATAGCCATAAAAATACGGAGCGATTTGCATACACATTGTACTCTGTAAACAAGTGGGCTACTTTAATTTTATACCATATCATTTTCATACCATAGCTCCCCGAGGTGAAGAAGGCGTGGAATGAGGTGGCCGCCAGCGTTTCCTCATCCTCCGTCAACACTACAACGCCACCACAGTGCCATAGGCAATGCAACGTTGTCAGGAGGCACCAGGGGAAAAGGGGAGCCAACAATTTGCCTGACCACTCCTCATTTTAAGACCAACACGCCCATCAGCACACAGATGGGCACAATTATATTTCCTATTTTCAAAACATTGGTGCTGGGTGTGAAAAAGACAACCGCGTCGGATGCACAATAGGAATAAGACACTTGTGCTGACACTTTGCACCGCCTTCAGTCAGGCGTGAGATATGGGGAAAAAAGATTTGTCTGTAAAAACCTGTGGCCAAACATTCCAAAGTTGACAGTATTAAGTTTGTAATCACTGATTTTAATGAAAAGATTAACAAGGAATGGATGGGGAATAGATCTTATAAAATCTTTGGTGTATTTTGCGTTTTACTTTTACTGAAGAATATGAATACTTGTTCCAGCAGTGCATCCTTCAACCCCTTGGGCTGTAAAGATCACTCATTCATTGTTTGTTGGCATTTTTCATTTCATTCCTCCTATCTTTTGATTCTTTGTGAGCTTATTCCCTGTACAGTATGAGTGAATATGAATGAACATGAATTTAAAGCAAGGTTCCCCATGAAGCCCTGCAGGTCAAATGTAGCCACGCTCTACAGACTAATTAATATGGTCAATAGAATATGATTTATTTCATACAATATAATAAGTTAATATGGTGTCTACCATCGAATGATAAAATGATCAAATGAAAAAGTCATTATTAGTGATTCTGACCTGTCCACTGTTGGCGAGGTCGTCTACTGACAGGTAGTTGTCCAGACGGAGTCCCAGGCCAAAGTCACACAGGCAGCAGGTCAGGTCGTTCTTCACCAGGATGTTGGCACTCTTCAAGTCACGGTGGATTATGGGAACCTGATGCCAGGGACATAAACCCTCATTAAGTGTTCATTTCGAAATAACCAAAAATGAAAAAACTTATTGCACAGACAGGAAATATATATGTATATATATATAGAGAGAGAGAGAGAGAAAAAAAACCATATTATTTGTTGCAGTACAAAAACATTTCATGTTAAACTTTGGAACATTTCAAATGCAAATTGATGCTTTGTCAGTAAAGTGGAGACCGCATTATTTTTGCCACATTAAAGTCAGCTATACTGTAACTCTAACTATAAAAAAAATCATTTGATGACCTGCTAACTCACTGTCTCGCAACACCTTTCAAAATTTACCCATAACACATCAGTCCACGACGGGACATCTCAACAGCTAAAGAGCTGGATGTCTATGAAGCCCCATCATCAGTCAAAAACATCACAGGCTCTGACCTTAGGGCGTCCACAGGGCAGGAGGTCACTGTGAAGGTGGGCGACGCCTCGTGCCAGAGAACTGCCCAGCAGCCGCAGCTCCTCCCAGCTGATCACATGACGCGTTAGGTAGTCCTGGAGGTCAAAGGGAAAATGTAGGAATTCCATATTTATGTTTGCTACTTTGTTGACATATTTGCAGCAGAAGAAAGAGAAATAACAAATAACTTAGTTTGTGATGTGTGTGTCATCTTCTTTTACCTGCAGGTTTCCTCGGGGGTGGAAGGCAGTGACGAGCCAGTACTGTTTGTCTGCCTTCCTCTCTTCTGCTGTCAAGAAATGGAGGACATTCTCGTGTCTGAGGTCTTTGTCTGAGAAAATGTCCTTCTCATTCTTCCAGGAAGCGTATTCCTCGTAGGGGAAGATCTTCACAGCTACCGTTTCAAACTGGTCTGACGTGCTCTGCTTCAGCTTGGCTTTGTAAACCTGGGCGAAGCGGCCCTTCCCCACCTGGAATAAAATCATCACATCAACAGAAATATATTGTCAACATGACGATTACCTTTATGATGTCACCATAAACAAATGAAGCATGCGTATGTAGAATACCAGCAGATCGAGCTCTATGGGCAGAGGCTCGGTGTTGTGGTTCAGGTTGTTGGCATGTGTTGAGCTGCTGTCGGACCCGTCATCATCCATCATGATGGCACAGGCATCGCTGCAGTCCAGCACTCCGGCCTTGGATTTACGCTTCTTATTGCCGTTTTCCCATTCTTGGTTCACCATCCGATACCGATAGACGCGATACCAGTAAAACATGGCTGCAACCACGATTGCCAGGACCAGAAGAGGCAGCAAGCTCACCAGGATCAATGGGCCCTCTGGAGTTGGATCCACAACTGCAAAAGAGAGGACATGGGAGGAGCAGAGAGGCCTACATTAGAGAGCTGACGGATTAAGCAGTGAATGCGAACATTCAACGTGTTTTGCAATACAGCACGCTACAATTGTTTGATTTGTGCTACAAAAATAATTCCTTCATCTAAGACCCGAACTGCCTGTGGGAGCTTAGCGACATTCGGTGAAACCCTGAATTTTAAAGGTCAGAACAATAATGATAAGATTATAATCATGTGCAAGAATGAAGAGCATCAGAGGCTATGAATAAGTTTTGAAGTACCCTGTGCCCCATTGTGGTAAATGGCACACACATCAGTTATGATTGTTAGTCACTAGCTAGCCCCATGATAAACATGTGTAGGGATTTCCCTGCTGCACAGCTAAAGAGGGATGACTCATTGTTTTTAAGCTTTTATGAGCTGTTGGGTTTAAAAGTAAAAGACCAGCAGTGAAGAGAGTTTTTACTGTGGAGCAGCGACAGGCCATGTTTAGTCACCAATGTTATCTTAGCTCGTTTAGACTATACTTATGGTTACTTGTTATATCTTGTTAAATCTATGTTTGGACATTTTCACAGCTTTACTACAAAACTGCTGTGTTACTGACATCACTGGGTGCTTGGTGATACAGTAGCAGCAATCAACACCATCTGTTCGGGCCAAGACCGAGATTCTTTGGCAACCTGTGCCTGAGGGACACCTTTATCAGTGAATACCTCCTCGATTAGCTGCCTCCATTGTTTGGTTACACACACCTGATTTAGGGTGTTGGTGCGGCAAGGAAAGAAGTTTTGCAATGCTGCGGTTTTCAACAATCGGGATTGTGAACCACTGATTTGTGGATTAGTTTTAAGTAATAAGTAAGTAGTAATAATAAGTAATTTAAGTAATAAGTCAACTGGGTCTTGCTGCCGTTTTGGTGAACCTCAAACCTCAAACTGAATTCTCAAACACACATTCCTCTCTCCTTACATTGAGCCAAGTAAAACTGACGTGGCAGCTACTGTTGTGGTTGTTGCTGTGTAAATAATAAATCCATTAAGAGTGTTGTTAAGCGCAGATATATTTATAATCTGGCATCTTCCTGGCTTCGTTGTGAGTCCACTCTTTCCTCAGCAAATAGGAATTGATGGTAATTGTTTACAGAGATATGCATACAGATAAGTCACTGTAGATGGATATGCTATGAAAACAGCATGCAGGACAGATTCCACAAAGCTGTGCAAATGATGTCTTTTCCATCATACCAGAGGTTTAAAAAACGCACAAGAAAACATATGGACATGGCCTTAACTGTCTGATCTCAGTAGGAAGCTAACTGTACTCAGGCCTACAGTCGGACCAGCCGTTGCAGCTTTGTGAGCTATAGAACTACCTCACTCCTACAACTCTGCTGCCAGATGGGGCAGAACGGCAGCCAGCCCTCAGAGTTCCAGAGGCGTGGAGAAAACAGTAAAGAGCCTGTCTGCCTCAGCTTGGCCCGGCTCGGCTCGGTCTGGTATGGCTGGGCACCTTTTCAAAGACCGTCTCAGTCTGTCCCTCAGGGGAACATTACCCTCGCGGCTGAAGCTGCCACACTGGCACACACAGACGGAGCTCGGCCTTACAGAGCTGACCATTGAAGAAGTCTCCATTCGGCATTAAAGACTACAAGATTTTCCATGGACGATTATC
This sequence comes from Brotula barbata, assembly GCA_900303265.1. Taxonomy (NCBI): domain Eukaryota; kingdom Metazoa; phylum Chordata; class Actinopteri; order Ophidiiformes; family Ophidiidae; genus Brotula; species Brotula barbata. The sequence continues at coordinate 70,031 of OMNV01019740.1, forward strand.
ACTGTAAGACAGCACATGTAGAGCAACATTTGGGACTGGATATAGATTTTTTTTTTTTCCAGTGACATGTTTCTAGACTTGATGTGCAATTGGAAAATCATGCAGAAAAGACCCAAACCATCGAGTCAGAACAGCTCCAGCACCTTAGAGAATATCCCTGACAAGCAGACAGTTGCTCCAAACTTTGTTATCGTGTATGGAGTGACTTTTGAACCACTTTTTTCTGCTGACTGTTTCATATGATTACGCACAACACTCACCATAAATTCAAGCCCATTGGTCCTGTAAAGTCTCCCGCTCCCTTTAAAGAATGTTTGCCTTTTATTAAGTCGTGTACTAAAAACGTTGGATGAATATACCTCACTGTCAGATGAATAATCTCTTCATTATGTGGTGGTGTCGAAGTGTGTGTGCGTGTGTCTGATTGTTGAGCATTAAATCTTTCTGAAAGTGCTTTGGGCAAACCCATGAATGCAATGAATCAAAATCAAAACAAAGTTTTCAGTTTCCGAGACACTTCAAAGTGCTGGTGAACAGTGGCAGACGTCTCAAATTCAATGTGTCCTTACATGTGTGTTTGCTTTAGTTAGCATGCGGGTTTGAGTGTGTGCTGTGGTAGAAATGGTGCCAATCAGATGATGCAGAGAGGATTCACGTTGCCTTTGTCTATGAGGATGCCAGAGTTCTCATGCTGTATTTGATGAGGATCGTCACACTGAGGCAGATTAACCGTCCTCACCGCCAACCTCCAGCGTTTGGTGAGTAACAAAGTCTTCAGTTGGAGAGGAAATAGGAAAATGAGGGTGACAGATGTGACTTCATGTTAAAAGCAGGTGATATACACAGAAGTCATTATAAGGAGGTCTTAGAGGAGGTCCGATGACACATCCAACAGGACAGCTTTGTGCCAGGTCGTCACTGCAGCAGAGAAGACGTGTACTGGAGCTTTTACTAAGGTTATTCATGTGTCCTCTCTTCCCTTGATGAATCATTTCCATTCAGAGCTGCAACTGAGGAAGTTATGATTTGATTTTGGTCACATTTACTGTATCTGATACCTGAAAAACCACCTATACCACTGTAACTTGTTAAGTTCATCCATAAGAAGAAATGAGATTAGTTTAGGGAATAGATCCCAAGGTACTACTAGTATTATCGTGTTACCAGCTACAAAATATTTAATTTCCCCCCTCTTCCCCCCAATGCGGACTGACCAGTTGCACTCACAGTCCTTGACACTGCTTGGCCCCCACTCAGTACATTTACACGCCCCTTATAACATTGATTATACTCTGTCACGTGTAGACCATAATGCAATTTTTAAGCAATCCAAGTATATTTACTTGAGTAACAGACCTAGATTATGCAGCAGTAAATAGAATTATTCAGGCATGTAAACATCTTAATCATAATAATCCACCTCTGCACGGATTCATTCAACAGCAAAACTTCTTCCGCGTCCACAGTAATCATGACGTCCATAGTACCTGGTACTAAGACCGGTATGAAACCTAATGAAAGTGCTGTATGTGCTCACCTGTTTTCCACTGTAATATATTGACAATTACTATATTTCATACATCCATGTAGATAATTGTTTTCTTTATTCAAATATTAACACTGCACTGTTCCTGGGATGCACACACACATGTTGTAAATTATCCTCTCATCTAAAACATTCAGAGTATATGAAACTTCTGTTTCATCTGTGTCTGCTTTACAGCTGGCATCAACCAGCCGTAACAGCAAACAGGTGAAGCACGACGTCATGTCTGTGAGCTGATCATTTTACTACCACATCTCAAAAACAGCAGCTATCGCGCTCACCAGGTAGAGCGCACACCACGTACCAAAGCGTTGCAGGTTCCATTCTGATCTGTGCCCTCTGCTGCATCCCTTCTATCTGCCCTGTCTGTGCTGTATCAAAATAAAGAGGACAAATCAAACAAAGCGACTTGGTGATAAAAGACTGTAAAAAGCTCTGTGATAGCCCTGAGGTGTTTTAATTTTCAAGTTGTTAATGTTATACTACATCTCACAGCTGTATCACAGACCAAACATTGTTTCCTTGTTAGCTCCTCTGCTTCTGGCGCATGGTTTAGTTTTTAAATAGGAATCTTTTGTTGAGTTTTCTTCCTTTTCACACAGCAGGAGCAGACAGTTTTGGCAGAGACAAGCCACAACAACAATGGGAATAAACAACGTTAATAATGGAGGCTTTTCCAAGTATGCAGCGCAGTTACATCATGTCAGCGGAAATGCCAAAAAGGAAATTCCTAAACAAATCATAAAGTTGTTTATCATCTTACCCTTTGGATTTTTATACACATTAATAAAAAAAAACCAACTTGGCTTCACACAGGTGGGCATCATATTATGGTGGAGCAAGCAGAAATCCCGGCACAGGGAGGCTGGTAACAGCGACTAAAAGTGAATAACACGCTCACTATTTACTTGTTATGGTAACAAGGCTCAGCTACAACCCAGCCCTCTTCGTAAACACGGTTCGTATCACTGAAACCCTCTTTTATCCATCCATCCAATCCATCTCTTCAACACTATTTCTGTCTCATCCCCAGTACATCTTGCCCACTTGATGTCTCTTACTGTCTCACACCATCTCTTCTTTTTCTCTGTTTGTATGTATATGTCAGAGTTCGCCTGTCTGTAAGTCATTTCTCTACAAAGCAGTCTGCTGTGTGACTGAACGACTGATGTGCTGGCTGAGCCAAGATTCCACAGTGAAGGAGGAACTGTAAAAATATGAATAAAAAAGCAGATCTTGGAACGTTCACAGAGCAATATTTTTCCTTTATCACTCCATTTTTCCCCTTCGCTTCTCCCTCTTGCAGGCTGCATCAAACAGACCTTGGACTGTATTTGATTCTTGTCGTTTTTTTCTTTTGCTGTAAAATTTAAAGAAGCCCCAGGCAGAAAAACGCCTTTTTTCATATCACAAGGGCAATTTCATTCATAGTCAGAGATGCCAAAATAATCTCTGGAACAGTTGGGAGGAGATCAGGTGACATCTGTGTATAAAAGAACTACATGGAGCAAAGGAATCCATGTCAGTAATGAATTAGTTCTCCCCTGATCTCATTTGTCACACAAGCGAGTAAGACAAACTTTCTCACCACTGAAAAAGTCACTACAACAAAATGGGAGTCATAATGCCAAGTCAGTATTTACTGTCTATCCATCCACACCGAAACTATCTAGTTCACAAGCTCCAAAACACATGTGTGTGACTGACACTGGCTGACAGGCTCGGTTAGTCGTCTCCAAATCATCTTTACAACGTCTTTATTAGAAACAACTGGTGTCTTGCAAATCCCAGCCCATCTCTCTCATCTCATCTCTCATCAGTTTTTATGCTCTTGTCACAAGGATTGGCATTGTATAAGATTCCAGATTGATGATTCCAAACCAGCACTTCTGAATTATCGCAGTGCCGAAGTTGGATTTGCGGTGTAACACCATGACCATGTTAATGAAGAATTTGAGATTGATTTTGTAATTGCTGTTTACTTGAAATACTTTACTTTACTTGAAATTCCACTGAGACTGGGGCAGGATGGACAGATGTAAGTCTGCTCTGTCAGCCCTCATCATTTTTAATTTTTAATTTTGTCAGGTGAACTTCTGTGCAATTACTTAGGTTGTGCTGTAATATTGTGCATGTGTTGTTCTCATAGCCATATCCTTTTTCTCATTTGAGACAACTGATTTAAAAATAACTTTTGATTTGATTCATTGAATAAGATTCAAGCTTTCATTGTTTTATGGCTTTTACTCAGCGGTCCGTGTGATCGGCAGCCAAGCACAAATCAAGATTGTAGAACGTTTCCAATTTCCACTTCCCTTCCATAATTTCAAAAAGCTTAATTTTGATTGACTTCGTGACTGAAAGCAGCAATGATGGAAAGCCAAACAGACAGAGAGATACAACAAAGCGCATGCTGTTAGTCGATGCCCTATGTGACTGATGTGTTCACGAGTCTTGCTGGTAAATGGGCGTTAGCTTCACAGCAGCTTTGATAAACAGCAGCTCGGATCTACGCTGTGGTAATCGCAGCACGCTGAGACAGTGACAACAACACAGCGTGCATTTCCATATCTGATTTACTGACATCTGCTTCTGATCGACTTTTCGCTGAGCCATGTTTGTCTTTTCTGCAGCGTGTTACGTGTTCGAGGATACAAAAACACATTCACATGCGTGCACCAGGGTCCTGAAATCTGACTGTCAAGCAGTAAACCACATGCACAAACACTATTACATGGACGTCACAAGAATGCAATGCTGTGGGAGAAAAAATGACAGGCATTTGTTGAGGAATAAGCCTTGGCAGTGATCCAATAAACAAACATGAACTTCCTGCTAAGTGTAGGGAGGAAGGGACCACAGCCCTTATGCTAAGGGCGCACTGTGTGTGTGTGTTTTAAAGTGTGGGGCAGCCAGATGAATCGGCAGTTAATGGTTAACAAAGAGATTCTGATCTTACCAAGTTTTGTACAAAGCACTTAATTGCTTTGTTCCCAGCATTCCAAGTTAACTGTGAAGTAACTGTGCTGCCCAGTGGGAAACACGGCTTCTTTAAAACCACTTGGCATTTGTAGTGCAAGTAAGATATTGCCCACATATTATAGAATTTGTAGGTAATAACATGATGGTCAAGACCAATCACACTTCCATGCTATATAATTGCAGGTCCGGGATGTCCGGGTGGCTTTGTGGTCTAAAATACCACAACATAACTGTAACATTTCTGGATGGAATCTGCCCAGGGTTCTTGGTGACATGTAAGTGCACTGTACCGCATATCTAACAAATCTAATAGGGCTAAAAGCCGCCACAAACTTTGAAAGCGAAAAGGCTGAAATCTTTTTTATTAAGACGGGTTTTTCTGGAGGGCGGATTAAGGAAATTTGCCCTTATGTAAGGTAAACAAATGGGAATGAATACCAGGGATTCCCCTGTATTAGTCTCTTGAGTGTTATTTTAAAGGTCACATGCAGTATTATACAAATGTTATCATCCATTAGATGTCTATTAAGTCTATTTTTGTTTGGCTGTGTGGTTTTCTCAGGCAACGTCCAATACACTTGGTGTGGTGATCTGGACACATGGTGCAGCCTGCTGACCTGGTTGTGCTCGTCTGTGTTGACAGTTAAGGCTATTATAAATCACAACGCTTTGATGTGCAAAATCAAGCAGATTAAGTTCTGAAGCACCAGTGTGTTCACTTAGTGAATGCGTGTCATTTTCAGATACATTCTCTTGAAGACCCCCTCACTAAAACCCAACCACGTCAGGCCCGAGCTGGCCAAACACACATACTGAAACGGGGATTCTGGCTGATCACCAACCAGCCTCATACTCAGTGTATGTGTCTAAACAAGTAATAAAGGACGATGAATATAGTACAAATATAGTACTGCAGATAATGGTCAATATAAACTTATACGTATATGCTATAAAATGCGGGAAAGTAAAGTATTGACTTTTTCTTGCATGCAAACCTAAGGAAAATAAATCAATTACAAATCTCCTAATCTAATCTAATCTGACCACTCTAAAACAGATGCCAAAATCCAATCAAACTCCAGATGCACAATGAAAACTTGAAAAAGAGAAACTCTCCGCACACACCAGTATTTGTTTTAATTTTTCCCAACTGTGAACAGCTCCTGAGCTGCAATTCTGTGCATTGCATTGAGGAACGGCTGTGCTGTCATCACCAACAACTGAAACAAATTCAGTGAGGAAATTGATATCTTTAAGAATACAAAATTTTGCAATTTTTTTTGATGCAGCACTCAAAAACCTGGTTACAATAGGTTGCGGTATGGAAGTGGAACACAGTGTCAGTGAATGTGGATGTTAGGGCGGAGCTTACGGAAACTCCAGCAGGGCGGATGCTTTCCAACACAGAGCTTGAACACAGGTCATCCATCTGAAGGATAGGCCGTTTAAACACATTATGTCATCAGACACCCACAGCACTGCATGTAGAATATATACACTGGATATATATATGGGATGGGTCAGTGTGTGTATGATTTGAGACGGGAAGGAATTCCCTCGGCTTTGAGGAATTAACCTGCTGTGAGCACTTCACTGTCATTCACCACGGAGGTGCTGTGTGTGTCTGTTGGGCCTGTTCGCCATGTGCGAGAGATGTTTCTGATTTGACTTAAACACAGACAGGAAACCACATGTCTGAGCTCTCTTCCACGACTGGCCCGTACAGCCAAACACACACACACACACACACACACACACACACAGAGCTAAAGTTTCTTCTCTGGTACGGGACAGAAAGACACACACACGCTTGACTGTATGGAACCACAGAGAGGATTTCCCTTCATGCTAATGCCTATATCCACGTGTGATGATAGCATCCCAAAACAAAGTAACAACCGTGACAAAACCAGAGAATCTCACACACAACGTATGAAAGTAAGCAGACAACTTTCAAATGTCACAATCAGGATCAACTTTCCATTAATGCAAGGAAACACAGAGAATGATGGAGAATAAGCATCAGGTGAAAGGAAGACAGCAATAAGGAAATATACCGAATGATAGTCAGAGGGACAGATGGCTGCTCACAGCAACAGGAAAGTGGGAGGCAGAGGAAAATAAATGTGTATTTGATTGTTCATCTAGAGTTAAAGAATGAGGAAAGGGAACAATCTTATTAAATGCTATGTAAATAATGCCATAATTCAAACAAAACATAGAGCTGTCTCAATGGATGATTGCTGACTTCAGAGCTGTGGAACCAGACGTCCAATCGTGGGTGTGTACGGAATATTAAAATGATATGCTGTTCTATCATTATGCATGTTTTTGATTTTGAAGAGATCTGCATAACTAAGCTGGAATCTTTTACAGTTACATCAAACATCTTCAAAGTCTACCCCACAGGCAAATGCTTGTGTCATGTACTCACGGGGAGGGAAGGACACTTTATCATTGCACTCCTCCCCAGTGCAGGAGCAGATGTAAAACAGCCCGTTCGTTATATTCTTCTCCTTCATCACGCACGTGGAGCTGTTATAATCATCCAACATGAAGCCGTGCAGCGGAAAGGACCGGTCATGACAAAGAGTCTCAATTGAGAAAGCGCCGTGAAACTTCCTCCTAATAGAGCAACAGAGGGAGATGGGAACACACAATGTTATCCTACTCGCTTCAACCAAACTCACACGTGTTAACGATGAATGAATATAACTGAGAGGTACATACCAGACAGCGACACAGACCTCATTGACGTTCTCGCAGATCGACGTGATGCTGCAGTTGGAGATGCACGTCCCTGTGCCATTACAGGACGACAGCTGAGTATCACAGAACTTACACAGCTGACTGAAAAGGGAAGGGAAGGTACCTGCAGAAAACACCATAAACAAGAAGACATTTGTTGGCTGATGAAGACGTTCCCCCATATCAAGTGTCGTAGCAATTGTACAACCAATGCAGTCATTTTCTCACCCAGCGCCCACGTCGTGTAAGTAAAATGTTCTTGCACCCATCTGTGAGCACAATGAAGTGTTACTTGCAAAATGAGTTGGCGCATTGCTATCATGGAGCAACAAAATGTGTGTGCGGTTGAAACCAACTCAAACCACGTCTAAGTGCAAGTCTACTGTTCTGTTGTGTTTTCTGCTATTTAATGAGTGCAGTATACAGATGTTCCATACATATGCAGGTTCACGAGGCGAGAATTTGATTTCCTTTTCCCCTGATGTTCCCTGACATTGCTGTACCACTTATGTCACTATGCAGGTGTTCTGGTGATCTGTTTCCTCAGCAGAGAATCTGTCTGTCCTGTTACGCCAAGTTCTAGTCTCCACCATCTAAATAGCAATGAAACACGTTCAAGTGCACTTGGCTCTGAAAAGGAAATGTCAGGTGATGCTCTGATTGGTTCAATTTATGTTTTGACCCAGAACACACCTAAGATTAATTAGGAGCCTAAATACTACGTCTAGATGATCTTGCATCAATAATCTTTACACTCTTTTCATGTGCATTTATATTATTTGTGGGTCAAAAATTTCATCTTCTGGTGCAAAGAAAGTTACAGTGATGACAAGGATCACCAAACTACAAGATGGATTACCAAGATATTTACTGTGTGTGACCGTCCACTGAGCATACAGTCTGATGTTTACCCTGACCCCCTCTTCAGACATTCCTATTTACCATCAGCCCAAAATTTCGATGTTAGAAACCACAGTCAAGCTCCCCAGGGGACGAACCCTATCCATTTAATAGACACTTTGTGACCTTTGCTTTATTGTGACCCTTAGCCCCAAAAATGTCTCAATCAAACAGACAGAAGTTTCATTCAATTTTCAGGAAACCATGACATTTCCTTTAGTGCCAACTAGAACAAACTTTACATACTGTATGTAGTCCCACAAATGATAAAACTCTGTAGTAGCTAAAGGCTGTTTGCTCTGTCCAACACTTGCACAGTACTGGCACCAGCAATGGTTTAACCAGTTAAGCCTAAAGGGGAAAAACTACTTTTCCCTTGTCTTTGTTCAAATGAGCTTTCACACCCACGGGAAGGGACTTCCCATTGTTCCTATTGGACAGTCGAGGCTTACAGGCTTCATTCCAGGGAATCTATAATCATCCATTGTTTTGTTTACTTTGTGTAGATTTTTCTGATTACAGCCAGATTTTTATGTTAAACCCATTAAAAACACACAAGCCTAAATGGTTAAACTTGTGGTTGTTTTTTAAATTTAGTCTCCCCAACCTTTAACAGTTTTTCCAGACACTGGCAACCTTGCATTATACAACATATAGTTAACAATACATTCCCTGACTCACACACACACAGGAGTACACACTCAGCTGGATTCACATGAAAGCATCAGCTACCCGACTGCAAGTTCGGAAGCATAAACTGTCAACACAGACGACCACAACCAGGTAAGCAGGCTGCACCATGTGTCCAGATCACCACACCAAATGTATTGGATGTTGCCTGCGAAAACCACGTAGCCAAACAAAAATAGATTGGAACCACACAAAACCATCGAGACAGACAACCACAGCTGAATCAGAAGCCTGTCTGTACCAAGTTACAGCTTAAATACAGAACACAAAACCACACATTTCAAAATCTATTCAAAATGAATAGTATTTCCCGAATCAACTTTCTTCCTTTTTCTTCATCATCGTCATCAAAGACAGGACAGGGAAGTGGTAAACACTGGCACAGACATCTTAGAAGGAGGATGGACGAATGATCAAAGCTGTAAATTGTCAAAACAATGCCTGACTTTGTCATCAACCACTTACTCACAACCCCTTCAACAACATGACTAATATGGCTAACGACTTACACACGTGATTTCACACAACCCTGCATTATCATCACTATTCATTTACTCAATATCGTTATCATTCATGCTTTGTAAATGCCACCATCTTTTCACTCTCAATCTTCACGTCTGCTTTATTTTGAAGTAATAACCACCCCTTGGATACACCGACATTGAGAGATATCATCAGAAATCTGAAAGGTGAGGGTGAGGATAGTTTGACGGTAGGTCGCCCGCAGCCTGGTTTGTCGGCATACTCAGTAAAATCTTACCCTTGTCATTCTCCTGAGTGTGACTAATCTGATCTCCCACTCACTCAATGATATGTTCAGACTTGCCTCACACACTCAGAGCCCACTCTCTGCCTCTTTCACAATAAAACTATCTCAGTTCCATTAACTTGTGCTAGACTAAACTTTACACAAGCTAAAATTGGCCTTTTCAAACTACACTTTGAGGTCCAGGAAGGCTGCTGATATGTTGTTTCTATCCCAGGAAGGGTAAAAAAAGTGCGACACTGAAAGGTTTGGGAGTGTTCTGGTCCATTGCAGCTTCTGGGTTACAGACACCAACATTCAGCAGGGAGGTCTGAGTTGAAGCTTTCATGTCTTTCAAACATCTGCTCTGAGCAGCCACCTTGGCTTCTGGTTGGGAATGAGACACATCAGTACATTTGCATGTACCTTAGGTATTAAAGTAAGTTTACTCCTAGCTGATTATTTGATTGAAAATGCAATAAGAGTAGGAGTCCTCCACGACCATTGCCTTAATGGGTGAACAGTCCTCATACTGCAATTAATGTAATGTGTAAGAGATTTACAGTCAAGTATAGTATCTTACTCACAAATCTGCCTAAATGAGATAAATAATGAAAGTATTCTGTGTGTGTAAATGTAGTGAGTATGTTCACATGGATTTAAAAAAAAGGTTGATTGTTGTCCAAATGACAATAAACGGATTTTTGAAAATTCACATAAACACTGTGATCAGCTTTAAAGATTGATAAACACTGCATTGCCTTTCAAACAATGCCAGTGTTCTCTAGCTGTGAACAGAGCGTGAATCTGCCACTATTGAAATAACTCCTGTATCATTGTGATCAGTGAAGAATCACAGCCATGTGATCAGGTCTTAGATTTTAGCATCTTACATTTAACTCTGCTATTAATAAGTTAAACCAGAAAAAAACTGAAAGTGTTTTATGTTTGTGTTTGGAGACAAATTTAACGAAACATTTTAAATAATCTTACATTAATTATTTAAGTGATGTCAAATGGTGCACTATATCACTGAAGCTAAATTAAATTATACTAAATCTGAAAGAGCTCGTCCACATAAACCCGTCAAGCATGTTGTAATTTGATAAATATCCTGGACACACTCAGATCCTTAGACTTTTAGGCTCCTCTGCATGCTGAGTGGAGAGGTTATCTGATATGAGAGCCACTTCACAGTGATGAAAAGGTTCACCCTCCAACAACAACAACAACAACAGCCCTGATAATTCAGGAAACTAACACGAAGACATAACAAATCTATGGCGTGCCGTCTGTACTATCATGAAATCAACTGATGTGGCAGATTTCTGCAGAGATGAGCTCTGAAATCTAACAAGAATAGAGCTTTAGTTTTGACAAGCATGAATTCTCTCTGCCCCCAGAATCTACAGATACTGCTTTAGGACCTCGGATGCCCTGTCAAACTGTGTGTTTATGCGTGTGCAAGCGGAAGAGCGACACCTGATCATAGTCTCCCATAACTGGTTCATTAATTTAACAGAAATCACAGTAAATGCATTTTCAAGATTTAGGACAGACTGCATGAAATAACAGAGAAAGAACGCCCGCACGCAACCTCAACCAGTAATGACAGGAACGTGCCGTAAAATCACTTTTCACTCTGTCTCTCTAATACTGTGCCTATCATAAAGCAGAAATGCCAAAAAAGCAGGAAAAAAAGGAAAGAAAGAATTGGCATTGCATTATTGTGCACTGCCAATTTTTAATTAAAGGCCTCTTCTTGGTCTCTGCAGTGGCAAAAGAAAAAGGTTGAATTCACTGTTCCATTTATTTGCACTTATGATAGAAAATAACAGGGCTGCTACAAAGTTACAGGGCGCAGGGTTAAGGTCTGTCCTTTGAAGTCTCAGGAGACTGTGCCAGCGCAGAAAGGTGAAGAGTAACTGTGCATGAAGTCTGTGCTGGTATGTGGGTCTTTGTTCCAGCTGCTGAAACACTTTCCCTTCTTTTACTACCCCTGCTTTACTTTTTCCTGCAGCACTTCCGTACGCATGAGTTACAGCATGAACACACAAGTGACCTCAGTGCGTCACAGGAACGTGGAGGAGGAAAGTGTGGACTGTCATTAATGTGGTCTCAATGGCTCCTGAAGGGCCTATAATTGAAAGTTGATATTTCTTTGTGCTCCCGTTACTGCAAGCAGTATTCCACGCTACTGACCAGCCTCCACCTAGCAGACAGACCACTGGGCAACCTTCATGATAACGTTCAACGTGCCAGCGCATTTACACAAAGGAAATACTCTCAATGGAAACGCAAGTCCAAAGATGCAATGAGGCTCAACATTTGTGGTAGTGAAAGAACTTTAAGTCTCTCAGGCTACTTTAGTTTATAAGATAACAATACCATGATGTAAAAGTACTCAAACTACTATTACAAATCCTGCAATTTTGCTGAAATATAAGTAAATATAAATAAAGTATATAAAGTCAATATATAACTAGAAGTAAAATGAAATGAAGTATCTGAGTGAGAACACTGTGTGAGTAGCAGTTAATTTAGAATGAAAGAAGCAGTAATAAGCAAGTCATAACTATACACACACACACACACACACACACACACACATTCATAAACAGCCCAGAGAAATTGTGTTTATAATTTGCATTTATTGCTTTCTGGGTAACCTTTATCATTTCATGAAAATACACACGGATCACTTTGGGGGGTTTTCTGAAATCTTCTGTGAATATATTTTTGCATTGTGGTTTAATTTAAAATAATAAAAAATAAAAAAATGTAAAAGATACACATGACATGTCTAAAACGAGTTGTGTATAATTAATTAATTAAAGGCCTCAAGTTTTTCTGAATACCTATAAAACCAGTTTATTGAAACACTAAGCTTAAATGCAAAGATCTTTCTGTCTTCTCGTGCTTCTCTTCCCATTTCCTACTTTTCCCAAAAGATTAAGGAAGTGGGCTCACAACAGAAGGGATGCCAGACAGGAGACGTGACTGCCATTTATCATCCATACACAGGAAACACTTGTTAGAATGGTCCAATGGTTGACATTTGAATGGAAAAATCAGTACAGTCTGAAAAAGTGCTACAAGCAAAAAACTTCTGCATATTTTCTCCACATTCACATTCACTCTGATTCTGTCACAGAAATGAGACCAGACACCCCACGAGAGGCTGTTCAGGACTACAGAAGTGTCTCAGCAGGAGGCTTCTCTCTCCCTCCACTCCTGAAAGATATCCTCCCTACTCTCACTTCCTCTTAATCCCCATCTCTGCCTTGGCTGCAACCCTTAAGTTACACCCTTCTTTTTTCTCCCTCTCTCTTGTTTTCCCTGCCTCAGCCACCTCTGAGTAAGAGATTCACTCAAGCAAGCTGAGAGGGGACACGGACTAGTTCACTAATATGTTCACAATTAAAGGTGGACACTCAGAATGATGGGGGGGGGG